>JALLPE010000651.1:0-15664 GCA_036940025.1 Conticribra weissflogii | reverse complement strand
TGAGTCTTTGACAAGGGGGTCTTCATCAAGGACAATAATGGATTTGAAGTTTTGATAGTTTGCCATGTTGTCAATGGTTACTAGTTATTTTTGCTGGGTTGACAATAAGTAATTACTTGTGATGAGCCCATGTTAAGGAGAACAGCAATTGTGAAGAATAAAAATTATATTTTATGATGTTATCCTATGCATGTCTAAGTTGTAAAGAGAACACCAGGCGCCAGTGTGTCACCTAACATTCTGACACATTTTTCTGCCATCTGTCAATTGTCTGTCAAACTACTGACAGACAGATCGTAAACAGTTATCATTTGGGGGAATATGGAATGTTGGGATTCCCAGGAATGGAGAGACTGGAACTCATGTAATGCTTTTCATGGGCACTACATGTATGACTAGAAATTATAGTTGCATAACAAAGTTTCACAAAAATTCAATGATGTCTGTATCCAGAATATTTCAATGGCATTTGGTAACCATGATCACTGTTGGTAGCTTACAAGTATTGTCAAATGTTCCAATATCAACTCTTTGAATCTTGACATTTTCATTTCACACATTTATTGCAAGATTCTTTTTTCATATTATTAAGAATTCTTGTTTGTATATCTCCATAGGAAAATTTTTCATATTGTTCTATGTTCAATTTACCATGTCCATTGAAAATTTTTGCACAAGTTATCCAAAAACATATTAAGAATTGAAGTAATTGATACACTCTGACTGAATCAGAGAATTAATTTATTTTGGACTTATTTGATTGAAGTGATGGTTATAGACTTGATCCATTGGCCACCATTCTTCAGTAGTAGTTGCTGCTAATATAATTATTGCCTCTAACAATGCAACATCAATGGTACTGGTAATGCTGTGTAGGATGCAGATATCATCATTGTGAATGGAATTATGAATTATTACTTAGAAAAAGTATTACCTCTGACTTACAACAAAAATTTGACTCTGAATCAATTTAATTTTATTGCTTCCTGTGATTATTGGGGGACAATGCAAAAATTCTGGCAGAAGATTTTCATTGTGCATTAATGGTTCATTGTCTGGTGGCCACAGCCAATACACTGTGGAATTGACTGCCCATATCTCAACTGCCATAAGCATTTGATTTATTGACTTGTGCACAACTTGTATCTTCAATAAAGCATTATAATATATCTAGCATTTTTATCAATAGGCCAAAATTTACCAAAATGAAGTGTAAACTTATCACAGCTAATCATTGCATCTGCAACTGAGTTGCTTTGCCTTGTTTTTCCACCAATAACACACATTGTAAAATTGGTTTCTAACCAGAGTAACATGTAGAATGTTGTAATGCATGGCCATTTTGGGGGTTGTGAGGTAGGAAACAAGTCATAGTCAAAATCAGATATTTTTCAAACAACTCAATGGAATCAAATTAGACATCATGATACATTGCTTGACTTTTGCACTGGTAATATCAACCAAAACATAAAACAACCCTGTACATCAGGGCAGTAAAATACATTTTCTGGGTGAGTGGAACATGACAAATCAATTGTGACTAGTTGTTTTGAGTCTTGAGGGTAAATTTCACACATCTTACATGTTGCAACAATTATTAGTGAATATTTCATTCCTGAATTATTCTTGTCGGATGACGGTAAGTTTCACAGAGACAATTACAAAGTTTTGCAGAGAGAAGCATGAAGTTTTGCGGAGACAATTGCATCAATTCCAAGCTTCTTGTGAAGAGGTGATAGTGCTATCATTGCTGTGACAAATAAACTGCAAAAAATCAAACATTTGTAAGTTTGCATTGCATACAATACATCTCCATTACTTCCAAAAGTTGTCAGATTTCTTGTGAACCCTCATGGGTGTCTATTAGTTCCTACACAAGAATCAGAATTTGTCATAAATGATTTGGGTTGTGTAGCAATGCTAACAGCTAATTAGAAGGGGGGTACAGTATGTCATTGTGCATGGAGGAATTAATTATTACTGAGGAAAAGTACTACCTCTGAGTTAAGAAAATAAAAAATATGATCCGGAATCAAATACATTTCATTGCTTCCAGAGTTTGACGGGGGAAGTCGCAAAGTGCTGGCGGAAGGTTTTCATCGTGCGTTAAGTTGATTGAACATATACCGAGTTGAATATAAATCATTTCGTATTGCTTTAGGAATCAGTAGAACCACCTTCTTGATATGCCGCCTTTCTCGAGAATGCAGTTCCTGTTGACACAAGACAAACGATTTCCTCTATGATCACGACAAAAATAATTGAGGGACAATAATATGATACCACATAATAGCTAGAAGAAAAAAATAAAAAATAAAAACAATAACAGAAGAAAACGCAGCAAAAAAATCTAGTCAGCTATCTACCCCTGAAGACAATCAACTACTAAAACTACACAGAACTTGGTTGCTATTGCACCGCACAAATCGTCTACCCTTTTTAGTGATCAACTGAAAGACCTCCCCACCATGGCAACTCCCGCACCGAAATCCACTCCGGGCGATATGGCCAGCTTCAACATCCTTCACGGATTCACCGAGGCCCTCGTCCGTGGAATGCGATCCTCGTTTTTGACCGACGCTGACTACCATCACTTGACTCAGTGCGAGACCTTGGACGACGTGAGGCTGAACTTGAGCGAGACGGACTACGGAAATGCTTTGGCGGATATGAACTCTTTGATTCCCACTGGGTTGCAAAAGGCGGCGGTCGAGAAGGTCCGTCCAGTTGTATTTGCGTGCATGTGATGTGATTCGCTGAATTTTATTTCCTCAATGAAGACGGTTTCCTTTTCACTCGTGGCTCAGCTCGTGACGGAATTCCAATACCTCCGCACCCAAGCCATCGAACCTCTCTCGACCTTCCTCGACTTCATCACGTACGAATACATGATCGAGAACGTCATGCTCCTCCTGAAAGGCACCCTCTCTGGCCGCGACATCAACGAGCTCATCGCCCAATGCCACCCACTCGGCATGTTCAAAGAGTCCACCATGCGATCAATCCCCACCTTTGAGAGCTCCCCCCGCGGCTACCAAGACCTCTATCAAACCGTCTTGGTCGACACCCCAGTTGGGCCCTACTTCGCCCTCTTCCTCCAAGAGACAGCCGGCCGGGGGGAAGTGTCCAATGTCCTGGAAGAAGTCGAGATAGAAATCATCAAGTCCTCTCTCATCAAGTACTGGATCGAGGACTTCTCCAACTTCGTCAACTCTCTCGGTGGGGAAACTGCCACAATCATGGGGGACCTTCTCAAGGTCCGTGCAGACACGAACGCCATTAATATTACCCTCAACTCGTTTGGCACCCCCCTCAATGAACCTGCCATGAGAGCATCCGACCGAAAGAGGCTCTATCCCGCCGTGGGACATCTCTACCCAGCTGGAACGTCTATGTTGGCCGATGTCGGGGACGAGGACGAGTTGGGCCGAGTCCTCGAACTTTTTCCCCAGTATGCCTCAATCTGGAACGTCCACGCAGCCGGAGGAGATGGAAAGTCCATTGACGATGCCTTTTATGAGAGGGATGTTCAAATGTTGGAGTTGGCATTCGAAGGACAGATGCACTACGGGGCGTTTTACGCCTACGTCAAGTTGAAGGAGCAGGAAATTAGAAATTTGGTGTGGATTTCGGAATGTATCTTACAGCAACAGAAGGAGGAGATCAATAAGTTCGTGCCGGTGTTTAGTTTCAATGCTCCCTGGAGGGCCGGAAGCAAGAGACGTTAATCTGCCATGGATGTTGCGATTGAATTTTGAAACGTTATTTTGATGCAGGGTGTGAAATGAAAAGGATCATGACCGTTGTGCCGCAGCTAGGTGATGTTGCTCGAGTGTAAATGACTTGTGTGCAGATATCAGCAGTACTCTGTCCGAATGTCGATTGCAGAGGTGGGAAACTCTGCCGTTTGTGTAAACGCCGCTAGCTTACATTAGTGGTGGAATTTTAGAGTGTTAATATGAATAGTTTGTTGTGTAATTCCAATTCTCTATATTGAACTCATATGGTTTCTGGTTCCAGCCTTAAAGATACGCACATTCAAGTTTGATAGCTCGTCGCTGTCCTAGGTATGGGTTGTCAAACTTATGAATCACCTGTAGCTTCACGCGCTTTAATACCATTTTGTCGATTGATAAAAGCATTACTCCGTTTAGTGGCCCTCCACTCACTCTCCCCTTTTCAATGTTGCAAATAGTTCAAAACTATTTATGAAAATCGTTCCGTAAACTTTTTAATGACGATATGCGAAGACTTTCCCTTTCAAATAAGCCTGAAGTGAATCGAGCAAATGATGATTTATTCCTCTTAATGAATATCAAATGAGTGACAAAGTAAAGATCTCTGCCCACCAAACTAATATGGTAGGTCACAGCTGAAAAATTCTCTAACAAATTTCTAACAATTCAACAATCATTCAGAACAAATCAAAATTTTCACTATTAAAATCATCATCACAAATTCAAAAAAACATACAAATCACGAAAAAATCAACCACGACAGAGAACACCGACCTCCACTGATGATGCCCTTGCACGTTCTCATGTGCCACACAACATGGGATGAATAGATGCTTCCAATGCTGATGAAAGCTGGCTAAAATGAACTTGCAAATTCAATGAAAAACCTGACTTATTCGAAACACTCAATTGTACCCAATATCCAAGGTGTTAACAGGTTCTTCATACAAATTACATCTGTGTTAATTGAAAATTCTACAAGTAAATAATTAATCCAATCGAATTGCACTAGTGCCTGTGGCGAAAACCTATACCGTAGGCTTGGAAAGAAATTCATTGAAAAAGTTGAATTAGACGCCCTTGATTTCATTGGGAAACAATGCCTAAACTCAGTGCAAATGATCTGTTAATTTTGTAGTGTCCCTATATTCTAATAAACATGTTTGCCTACAATGTTAATTTATTCTGCCCATGTTATTGACTTCATCGTATTTTGGAATATATATATATTTTTGTTGAAAACCTTCAATAGAAATTGAAAAACAGAACCTCCTCATGAGGGATTGCATAGGTCAGTATCATGGTATTTAGATATCACTCTTCTCTGAAGAGCAACTCAATTGACTACTAACTCATAGAAATTTGATAATATACTATTCCTTTATGCCTGCAAATTGATACCAAGGAGCTCATTTCCTTATCAATTTCAGAAAATATGGGTTTTATTCATATTACATATGAGATTTCAGTTGAAACCAGTCTACATTAAATAAATAATGATTTATCAACAGTTTCCTCATGCATCAAAACACTGCTTGCTTGTGCTTTATCCCTTTATTATGCAAAAAATAAATTGCATTCTACAGATCATGGCTTTTGCTTGAAAAAAAGAATAATTTGAAATCAAAATCAGAATTTGCTAGACCTTGCATCTAGTCATGAAGATAAATAGATTGAAGCTTTTGATCACTAAAGAAAGTGATATTTTTGCATTGACCTTGAACCCCAAAACATCAATATCATTTTTTGATATACCCAAGAATACTTGTTAGATTATGACATGCTTACATCTTACATGACACCCTTGACAAGAAAAATCAAACACATCTTCTCACATTTCCATCCTAAGTAATGTAGAAAATGGAAAATAATCATTTTTTTTAATGAACAGAGAAAATCTGTTGAAAAATCATGACCACATCTTTTCACAAATTTGTTGTCATTTTCATGTGACTGTAGGACAGTAACAAACCAAGTCAATAATCATGAATTCCAATCCCAACAAACATTGATGGAGTAGAATGATTTGAACAAAACAAATTTGTTAATCCTTTTGGAGCATTAAAACTGTATTTATTAATCCAAATTACTTACTCACAGCATTAATTGTTTGGTTTTTTAATGACATTAACACCATTGTAATGAAAATGCACATCAATGTCATAATGTGAAATATTTGACAAATTGCTTGCAATGAAATTGAAATAAAAACAGCTCACTGGATAGTTGTGCATCACCGCTTGTTTCTGAGTATGATATAGATTCAATGATGTCATTAATTACATGATGTCATTCAAAAGATCAATGATGAACCTTCATTTGTCATTCATGACTTTGTTAGTTTCATTGTAAGTGACAGGAAAAGGATGTGGGTTTTGACCAAGCCAAACAATGACAAAAAATAGTTTTACAAAGAAATGTTCATTGACATGTTCTGTAACATGATCAGGTGTGTTGCAAATCATATAACTATACATTCATACAACGTTTTTAAGTAAATTGTTACAGAAATGAGTCATATTCTGCCACAGTCCCCTCCCCTATATTATTGAACACCACCAATCTCAGTGCAACATCGTTTTTTGCACACATCCAATCATTATGTAATTCTGAGATATTTCAAATCAAAAAGTAGCTGAGCCAGGTGTCAACA
Source organism: Conticribra weissflogii (assembly GCA_036940025.1). Taxonomy (NCBI): domain Eukaryota; phylum Bacillariophyta; class Thalassiosirophyceae; order Thalassiosirales; family Thalassiosiraceae; genus Conticribra; species Conticribra weissflogii. The sequence continues at coordinate 9,274 of JALLPE010000651.1, read as the reverse complement.
TGCATATATTATATATTACAACAAATAAATAAGCCAAAGTGTGGGTGACATAACACATAATAAAACACCCCCCAAGTCTATGTGCAGAAAGCACTTTCTTCTTTAATTTACGAAATAAAAACCAATTGAATCTTCTGTGAAGATCAAACTTAGCCATAGCTTAGACAGATATAATGAGGCAGCTGCCAATTTCATTACTTACTTACAAAGACAATGGGTAAACTGCAATACTACTGTTTTAAAATGAAATAAGAACGACAGAAAAATGGGCCCTTTTTCTTTTTCCAATTAAAATTTTTTGCTTTTTAAATTCATAAAGCACTTATTCTATTCCATTCACTCTATTGTAACCTTTGACTTAGGTCATTTTGAAATATTGTTTTGTCTCCATGGCAAGTCTATGGTTTACTACTATTACTCCATGATAACTTCCACAACCATAACCGAGAAGAACCTAACTAATCTTCAATTTGGCTTGTCAAAATTCTACCTATATGGAGCATGGAGATACTGAAAATAACATCCTAGACTTTAATTCATTAGAATTTTTCATCTCTACTCCTCTCACAAAAGTTAACAAATATGTGACTTTAAATAACGCATTACAATTAAGACATTCTGAAATTTTTGACATACAAGCAATCATGAAGTTTGATTTCAGGCATAGGTACTTTTCTTTTTCAAATCTTTTCAGGATTCCTCAATTTTCAGTGATATCTTAGGGATTCATTCTATTAATTTCAAACCTGCATAGTCATTTTTGTAAGTATTTAATATTCCAAACCTTTTCGTAAAAATTATGACATTCTTAATTTTTATTGGTTGAAAAGTTCAATTTTATACATCCTTGGCCCTTGTTGTTGCACGTAAGGTAAATAATTTTAAAATGTAAGGCCCCTGAAACCTTCACAACCAGGAAGAAATGATCCTCTGTACCACCTCTACCTCTCTCCCCTTTCATCACTATGTTCCCAGCAGTATCCGCATTCCCCATCCCCCTGCATCACTCTACATTCTCACAGCCAGCTCCAGCTACAATTGAACTTTGTCCTCTGCATCACCACAATCATTTCTGGATCTTGCCACTGTTCTATTTCTACAGACCCAATACACTCCCTAACTTGGGGATGACTCTCTGCCTGCCTTCATTATTGTAGCCTGATGCAGGATGACAATTTTCCACCCTTCCTCCGGTTTCGTTTGCTATTTAGTCTTCCTATTTTGTTTCTCCCAAAGAGACAACACCTCTTTTGTCCTCTATTTATGCATCTTGGATGCCCTTCCTTATTCACATCCCTAGGGGTGAATAACTTTTCCACCTGCATCTCCATCAGCAGCACACTTTTTAATTTGCCTCCCTGGGAGAGGGTTCTCTACCTGTTGCTATTTTTGCAGTCAGGTTTGTACTTCTTAGTTGTGTTCCAGTGGGGTGACTTCTTCATCTGCCTCCACTTTGGGGACAGAGGTGGAGGATAATGATGCTGATATCAGGGATATCTCTGATACAGGGGATAAGGTTGATGCAGGGGATGACATCAGCACATGCATCCATTCCATGACCTTGCAAAAATTTGCATCCCAGGAGGAAGAAAACTTGTGGTTACAAATGGACATGGTATCATTGACAGCAAAGTGGGGCATTAAAATTAACTGTTATACAAATCTAGTGAAATATCAACTGGTGAAACACACCGCTGATATAATTGACTTCTCTTATATGGTTTTGTCGAACATGAAATGAACATAGTTGATTGCATGAACTATGTTTGCAAAAAATCAAGGACAACAAGAGTAAAATTAAGTTACCATTTAAACCAAGTTCAATGTTTTCCTGACCAATAGCACATGTGACTTGCTCATTTTTGATGAGGAAAATTTCCAATCAAGCTCCACCAATTTTATTCCTTGTCTTCAACATAACCTTACCTTTCTCATGAGTTGTACACACCAATAATTAGAAGTGTATGGTATTGTGCATGTTACAAATAAGGAAATTATTGCTGTAAGTGGAGAGAGTAGATCTATTTCATTTAAGATTGTAATACAAAATCTTGCAGCTGAAAGTCCTTCTATCCAATGAGGAGTGGGTGATTTTGATATTTGATTTTTGTGTTGATGATGAAATAAAAGAGTTGTTAAAATTGGTGTGGGGAGGTGATCATGATGTTGATGGTTCTTTAGGGGTGGTTGGGACATTGACAAATTTGCCATGAGTGATGGTGAGAGATTTGTGGTGGTTTTGGAGGAGATGCTGGTGAAATAAGAAATGAAACAGAAGAATCTTGAAACAATTTGATGAGAGAAGAGATTCAGAATGAAGGAGATGGTGAAGATAGAAGGGTGAATGTTGGCAAAGTTGACATCACCATTTGAAATATGGTTGGTAATTTTGAAAGAACATGTAGCTGTCCCAAAAGTGGATAGTTTGGGGAGACTGGTCCTTATTTATGATAAATGCCAAATTTTCTCACTACTTCTGATAACAATGTTCCACCTCTGGTATAAGAATTTAAATATGAAGTAAAACTAATTCATCTCTGTTAGTTCATGATAAATACAGTCTGTCCAATTTTTGTGGTAGAGGAACAAATTTTGATAATGATTCTAAGGTTTGAAATGGTAGAAATGATAATTTGGAGTAATAAATTGAAATTGACTTCAAATCATCTGAAATTCTGAAAGGTAAAATTCCAGAATAAAATGTGAACATTTTAAGGTATTGAAACTTTTTACCATGTATATTCTTGGTACACTAGTGATCTCATATCTGCAAAAGATATTATTTGCAGTTGGATTTTACCTACTATGTTGTGGAGGCACTCATGAATGGAGAAGTTGACCTGCCTGTGCCATTCTTCCAATACATGTATTTTATGATATATTGTCAATATAATCTGATCTTTTCTGTCAAAGTATGAAAGGTACAGTTTTTTCATATACAGGATGAAAAGGACTTACTTGCCTATTGTAATGATGATATGACTTCCAAAACGAAATACAACTTGGCTATCTTGATGCTTTATTTGGAAATTTTCCTGGAGAAATTAAAGGGAAAAGATGTCAAAATGTACCACAGCAAAGAAAAATCTGAAGTTCTTCAGGTATTGAAAAATAAAATTGAAAATCAAACCCCAGATCTTGTGAAAAGATTCAGCTCTGCCCACCACAGACTGATGAGACTAAGTTCCAAATTGTAGATGATGGCCCATGAAATCTACTTTAGAATACTAGTCCCAGGGCTAAGTATGATAATAACCTCAAGGAATGTCAGGCCCCCATTTGAGTGGAAGACTATGTTCTAGCAGAACTTATTGAATACTCATACAATTATATTATGGTAGTACACAAGGTAAAACAAAATCCACTGAAGAACACAAGGCCAAGTTACTTTTAAGTCTTGTCTACTTATAGGTTGCTATGGTCTCCAACCATTTACAAATGGGACCAAATCAAAAAGTGATCACCAAACTATGTTACAGAATGTATTGAAATCCTAGTTCTAAATTTTCTACATTAAAAAATAAGGTGCTACATAATCAACCCTTTCTTTCTTGAGTACAGTTGATGTTACTGTCCAGTTCAATATGGACAGAACATCTTTCTGTTTCGTCCATTTAGATCAAAACCACCTGTTTGTTTGTTTGCAACCAACCAATGTTTGAAGTTTTTAACTCAAAAAGTAGGGAATAACATTCCAAATCAAGATCAAAATTTTATCTTTTTTAGTAAGAAAACCCTCTTGTGAAGGACTCGGTATATGACCAACATGATTAGTGCACTGATGATTTGAGATCTCAACACAAAAATGAATGACACACTGAAATACATCATGGCTCTCATGGCAGTCTCTACCAAGACTGATAAACCCATGAAATCAAACAAGTTCAAAAATTAAGTGATTACTATAATGAAAAACCTGATGAACATAAGCACTGTAGGCAATGTACAGTTCATGCTATTCATTAGTTCAAATGCATGAATCAAGGATTGTAAGAGGAACAATGTAGAGTGTATTCCAGTGAAGACTATATAGTACAAGACAGAGAATAGCAACTATACTTCTGTCCACTTATTCCTAAAAGGCCTTAAGCACATAAGACTCCAACAGAAGCAACTCTAGTGGTGTTATGCCCAGTTGTGCTTACACTGGATTCCCAGAAATCCTGTCTCTCTGTACTTTAGTGGCATCAGGTTCACCATGTGAACATATCCTTCTCTTGGCCTTGCTAATACTTGATTCAATGCATGCAGTGTTGCTTCACATGCTATTTTGGGCTACACCCACATTTTCACAATTCTAAAATAATAAACAATTTCATTACTAAAATATATTTATATCACAGGTAATTTTCTAATCCTATGGGGAAAAATCCAGTGAAAATTAATCAACCATGATCAATTTTGGGTCAGGCACTTGCCACCTTCATTTGACACTCCATTAGTACAGATGTTCTAGAATTATCACCCACTGCTGGTGATGCCAAACACTCCAACACTCCATGAGTAAAAATATTTTAGAATTATCACCCATGCTGCTGGCAATTTCAAATGCTTCATAATGAAAATATTTTCAAATAAATCATTATCATGCCATTGGCAATGCCAAAAGCATCAACACTCACTAAAATTTATTTATTGCAATGGGGTCATCTCTGATGATGCCAGGCAATTAGGAGACAATGCAGTGATGTGTGATGTGAACTATTAACCCCTGCTCTTCCTTTACATAATACAGCATGAAAATTATCATTGTTGGTTTTGACTAAAGCAGCAAAACCCACAACATCCTTATCTTTAAAATTTTTGCTATTGCATAGATCAACCCACAATAATACTACAACCATTTCATTTACAGATGATGCAAGATGTCAATTTAACCTAATTCACTTATTTTCCAATGGAAAGTTTCATCATCAACAATTTATACCTTTTTAACCTCACAATGCAAGATGTGACATCACCCCATAATATTATTTATATACTTCTCCATTGTTCTTAATTTTTGTATCAACCATCTACACACATCATAGGGATGACACAAGACATCATGTCAACACTGCACCAATATTATTTTCTCCTGTGTTGCTGTCAATTTGCTCTCAGCAATTGCACACAACAAATATTTCATTCTTTCTTTTTTTGATACCACATCAAGCCGTACATTTACCTTTTTTTCTTATATCATTCAATGGACTCACAATGTGAGCCACCCATATTGTATGAAATGTATGTTCATATCCTATTTTTCTTGCATCCTTCTCAAGATGTGAGAACTCTGATGACCGCACTTCCTGTTGACAAGACTATACCATACCCACATTTTCAGTTTTCTTTTTTTTGACTAGGATTAGCTTTTTTTCTGCACACCTTTTGTCATGCGGAGGGGGTTGACAAATGTAATCCTACATTGAATACCATATATCCATGCATCAATTACAGGGAGGGAGAGTGTTATGCCCAGTTGTGCTTATCCTGGATTCCCAGGAATCTTTCTCTGTGGATTCCCATGCCTCCTGTCTATCTGTACTGCAGTGATGTCAGGTTCACCACATGAACCTATCCCTCTCTTGTCCTTGCTGATATATGATTCAATGTATGCTCTGTGTTTCTTAACACACTGATTAGCACTACACCCATATTCTCATAATTCTAAAATAATAAACATATACACCACTCAAATATGAGTATACAACATATGCCTGCAGGTGATTTATGCACAAATGATTCCATGCCACAACCATGTACAGCCAGTCAGGCTTCTCAGGTTCATGGTTCTCAAACCCCTTTATCAACTTCATCCCAAGATCCATTGTGTCATTTTGGCACAAGTTCCAGAGGGAGGAAAAGAACCATGTCCTGTTGCATGCAAGATGCAACAGCAGAAGACCACTTGTTCAATTTAACTCAAGCAATGGTGGATGCACAAGAGAATGTTCCAACCTTCTTGGGATATTACTTTGGTGCATGGCATGCGTATAGGAACAAATGTGGCATTTGCCTTCCATGCTGAGATGAACAATGATATCATGTAATTGCATCTAGCTTTAAGGAAAGATAATGCAGCAAACTTTGTTTGTGCTATTGTCAAGAAGTGAATGACCACGTACGCCTCAACCATTGGCAACTCATCAAGTGTTCAGATATACCTGAAGATACCATTGTAGTCCCATCAGTATGGGCAATGCAGCAAAAACGTGATCTTTCCATCATTGCAATAACCAAGTACAAAGCATGTCTAAACCTCCATGGTGAAAAGCAAGAGTTTGTAGTCAATTACTATGAGACCTATGAACCTGTCATCACCTGGTTTGCAATTTGACTTGTGATTGTATTTGAATTGGTGTTTGGATGGTGTTTGTGCCAAGTTGATTTTGTACTTGCCTACACTCAAGCACCCATTGAGATGGACATGTACATGGAACTGCCAGATGGAATTGAACCAAAAGGTGGCAGCAAAGCAACACATGTGCTCAAGCTTCTGTCCAATCTGTATGGACAAAAACAAGCAGGTCGAGTCTGGAATCAGTACCTGGTGGACAAGCTGCTTGATGCAGGATTCTCGCAATCATTGATTGATGACTGTGTCTTCTACCGGGGATCTGTCATTTTCATTGTTTATGTGGATGATGGAATCTTCCTGGGACGCTCAGATGAACAGTTGACACGCATGATTAGGATGCTTCAAGAAATGGGTCTTCGCATTGATGATCAAGGTCACCCAGCTGATTATGTGGGAGTCAACATCAAGAAGTTACCAGATGGATCCTATGTATTCTCCCAGTTGGCACTCATTGAAGCCATCCTCAAGGATCTTGGAATGTCATCATCACACAAGATCAAGCGCATTCCAATGTCCTCATCAAAGTACCTCCATGCACACATTGAATCCAAACCCTTCTATGAGTGTGATCAATTCAACTTCAACTACAGATCCGTGATAGGCAAGCTCAACTATCTTGCTCAGACCTCCAGGCCTGACATCATCTTTGCTGTTCATCAACTAGCAAGGTTCTCTGCAGATCCCCGCGAGGACCATGGTGTAGCAATGATGTATCTTGGGATGTATTTGAATCACACCAAACTCATTGGCATCAAGTTCAAGATCCAACCAGACAAAGGCTTTGAGTGCTATGCAGATGCTGATTTTGCAGGTGCTTTCAGCAAGGAGCATTCTGATGAGGATCCTGTTGTTGCCAAGTCAAGATCAGGATGGTACATCTTCTATGCAGGATGCCCAATTTTATGGGCATCTAAATTGCAAACAATGATCCCTTAGCACCACTGAGGCCAAGTACATAGACCTATCCAAAGCTCTCTACAATGTAATCCCAATTGCGGGGCTTGTGCAGGAAATGAAGTCTTGCTAGTTTGATGTCATCAGCATCATTCCATATGTGCATTACAAAATATTTGAAGACAATTCTGGAGCACTAGAATCAGCACATCTTCCCAAAATGTGTTCAATGACCAAGCACATTTGCAGGTTGTTACCATCATGTCAGGGAACATGTTTGTGTGGGAAAAATCAAGGTACATCCCATTGATACCAAAGATCAAACTGCAGACATTGCCAATTCAAGATCTGTTTGAGCACCATAAATATCAGATATGTAAAGAGGAAGCAAGTATGAGCTGGGAGGGAGTGTTGGAATGCTTGTATTCTGGCATGTTGCTCTCTTGCACATAAGGTTTCAGAGGGAGTAACTGTGACTTACCCTCTTGGTTAGATGTGAGTATTGGATTGAATGTTCCAATAAACCATATGCACACTCCCTTTTGCAGGAGTGATGCTCCAAGTCAAGTTTTTGGACACCACTATTATTTCCCACACAGTCACAACATGCATTGCATTTAATTCTTCACAGGTCATGACCAGACCACTAGAAAATTCAACCTGTAGTTAGTAAACCAATCTCTGCGCTTCAGGAAATCAAACCTTTGACCTATATTTGCTCTAGCTGTTTGTTAGATCTATCTAGTTAATTAAATGTTCCAATCATAATTTCATCAAATCTATATTTATGAAAGTTGTCCTCTCATTATCATCATAACCCAGCTGCAGATAGGTAGGGGATGCCTGTCATTAGTAGCAAACAACCACATCATGACAACCTAGATTGACTATTACATCAACAATATATCATCCCAACTCTTTATAAAAAATAGCACACTCTCTGTATGTGTATTAAGAAGGGAGCGCTGCTCCTACAGCCATAGTTTGAATTTTGACAAATCAATAAATTCATGATTGACACATGATGGTTGGGCAACCTATTTTTTCATTTGCCCAAAGAGCCCTCTGGGTTTCTCAAAATGTAGATTTTGGGCATTGACGTGACTGATAACACGAGACCAAACATACTAATGGGAATGAAATGCTATGGCTTTGAAGTATTTTTAAAAAGTTCTGTAGGATTTGTACCAGGCACGCAAGTACCAGTATTAAAGTTGTACGATGGATGAAAGCATAACATCTCAAAAATATTGAGGGACCGTAGGGTATCGTACTTAATATCGTTGTTTTGATGTACAAATTCCTTTGTAGATCAATCTGCAAGACATTGAAAAAAATAATTATGATAATTTTTCAGTAGAAGTAGTATGGTAGTAGAGAATTGAAATCCGGACCACGCACCCAATCCCACTGCTGACGATGATATGACGTATTCAAGGAATTTTGAAGTCAAAAGAAGGCATACGTATCAATCAAAGGAGACTAACAAAAACGACATTTCGACGTTGTTGTGGCCTAATGACCGCTCCAAATGAGTCTCATTTAAAAAACTCCAGAGTATGGTGGTATAGTACTACACTGAGTATAACAAAAATAAAATGATTTTTGAAATCATACCAATAAAACATGCCATACAATTTCGAGTAACACTCGATATGGTGGTGGTACAGTACCGTATGATGAAAGCAAAAAACGAGAAAAACAGGTTGCAACATCGTAGTCTCATACATCGCATGCTCTCAAAGCTAACAGGAACACCACGTGCGTAGTTGTATTTCCTTTCATCCATCCCTCCTCCTGCATAATATTATGTCGCGCGTCTAACTGTCTGACATTTCATATTATGAACAATGAAGCATTATTGATCTTTGTTCCAAAAACAACTTTCATGTCACAATTTTTCATAATCGACTTTTGTCACGTCCCCAAAGAACATCGGTCATCTCTTGACTCTTGAAACCATAACGATCAATTCAACATGAGTGAACAACAACACGTGAAAGACGAAAACTCCAAGTTGAAAGCCGCCGTCTGCGTGCT
>JALLPE010000650.1:0-15677 GCA_036940025.1 Conticribra weissflogii | reverse complement strand
TATGAGCTACACTGGTGTTCTCGTCTTAGAACAAAGTTGATGGGTTTGTTCTGTTTTGGTCACGCACTTTGTCTGGCCAAACTACTTAATTCCTACAGCTGTATATTACGCTTCCAGAATTGCAATAAGATACTCTTTTGGACAAATACTCCCCCTGGTATATAAAATACCATTATGATCATATTTATCTTATTCAAAGATTTTTGAAATTGAGTTCATTGCAAAAATGACTGACTTTTTATTTGTGGCTTTGGGATAAAAGAGTAAGCATATCACGGCTTTCCACGCAAATCACTTGTAATTAAGATGTGCATGACAGATCTTTATCACACTGAATAACCATAGAACTTTCACAGGTATAAAACTAGGAGATGAAAATCTCATAAATATTGGAAACACTAATTTCGCGTATACACTATGAACAAGGCATGACCTAATTGGAAAGATCCGGAAGGCAAGAAAATCGCATGTAGAAAATGGTACAAAAGGAATAGACAGCTGTTAGCCCGATTTTTTTAATTAAGGACCAAATAAAAGACTTCAATCCGGAAAATGGAATGGAAATAATAATACAACATATCGCGAATTGACATAATTTTTGGGGATGCTTAAAGATTCTTGTCAAGACTATCGGAACCAGTTACAAAGTCACTTAGCTCGGGGAATATTTCGCCCCACACAATATCCAAAAGCATGTATGCCATGCTCTTCAAGACAAGTCTGTTTTGAAGCATTTCATGTAGAATGTCCAGTCCTTCTTCGGTATGCTTCCCAAGGACAGTTTTGAGTTGATCAGGAAGAGTGGTCTCGAGAATTTCCTTGCTGTTGATTTTCAAGTCTGACTTCTCCTGTTCAGTCAAATCCGGCCCTCTCGTGTAAAAAACTCCATTTGGCCAAAACATATCAACTACGAAAAATATCCATCCAGATATCCAATCGCCATTCATGTATTTAACATGGGTTTGGAATAGCATCAATTGAAAATCTTGCACGGTTGCGATGGCCAGAGTCATCGTTTTGATAGCAGCAATCACTCGAGATCGAAAAAATGAAGCATTCTCTAAATCGAATATATTTCGGAGTAGCTGGAAAGCCGCACGACGAACGTCCTTTAAACGGATCTCTCCCGCGCGTACAATAGCAAGCCTTTGGGCCGCATCGTTTGTGTCATTGTCGACAGCCAACACTGTTTCGTCGCGCGACACTGTATCTGTTGTAATATTTACATTGTCCGTAGTAGAAACGGTGTCGTACTCTTCTTGATTGACATGAAGCGAGTTTGAAACTTCTTCTGCCTTTTGCGTTGCAACAGGGTCGTTCCCTTGCATTGATTGTACCATGCCACGTTTCACTTCCACTTCTCCAGCTTCTAGCTTTTTCGTATCCAGTTCATCCCGCCTTGTATTTTGGCGGCCAAAACCATCATCGACTATTTCGTTTCCCTCCGCTGGGAAAGGGCTCGTGTAAGCTCCAAGGAATTTCAACAACTCAGGACATCTACCAAGCAAGTTGTTCGGTGCAACTAAGTACTTGAGATAATCGTCAAGCAACTTTTTCCTCTTTTCAATTACTTTCCTCGTGCTAAGACCCAAAGTGCCAGATTTTGTTACTACAGAGAGAGATGGCACTAGAGGGCTTCTCTGGCGTTGGTTATTAGTGTTGTTTCCTCCTACAATTGTAAATGCTGCTGTTGCGGCACCAACTATCCTCGCACTGGCGCTCGCAGAATGTTCCGAGGGTGACACTTGTCCCTTGATATGCTTATGAAAAATGGAAAAATCTCGGAGAGATCTCGACACTGTCCATTCCTCCCGGAAAAATCTCGATTTTGGTCTCTTCAGCTTTTTAGAGTCTTTGTCCCAATTATTGTAGTCATCTCCTATGTATTCAACAATTGCAGTAACTTTGATCTTGAACAAAACCATTGTTGGTAAGCCGAGAAGATCTACATTTGAACCAGCCTTCACTTCGACGGCGCCTTCAATCTCCGTCGTCAAACCTCTCAACACGGTCGGGTACCTAGGGTTCAGTAGACCATTGCGACAAAGTTGGCCTCTGTCAATATGATTTATTCCAAACCGAAGGTCTCTCAACAAGACTGACTGCTCGTCTTTCCGTCTGCTATTCGCGAATGACAGAAGTGTCAAAGTAGGTTGAAGCAACTCGTCTGCTTTCAATTTCGAAGATGACCGAGCAGATCCCCCTTTAATGCATTGTGTGAGAGTTTGAAACTGTGCTTCTTGTCTTGCAGACTTGATATACAAAGCTGCTCGAATAAAGGATGGTCTGTATGGCCTTGCTTCGTCCTTTGATTTCTGTTCTCCGTTGATGTCGTCGTGACTCACACTACGTAGTAAAACCAGGGGGGTCCCATCATCTGACACTTTGATGTTGAAACTGCTAGAATCAGCATCGGCGGTATCGCAGACGTTGAGTCCACAAGATCCTCGAATGATTATTGCTGCAGACATAGCGGCATCACTCAGCTCTAGCGAACTTGCGTCTGCTCGGTGGGAATTCGAAGCATCCTGAACGACAAATTTTTTGCCTGCAAGTTCGACCATCGGTTTTTCAAATAAAGACATGCGATACAAAAAATCGATAGCCTTACCAACTCTGGGCGTGGCGGCGAAATCGCCTAGGTCCATAAGCGGACTAGAGAGGATACTGCCTGTTGCAACTTTCATACATGGGTGTCTCTGCATATGAAATGATTCAGGCAACGAAAAATTATTGCCGGATTGCCCTTTTCGACGGTCTAGAATACTAATTTCATTCGCAACTGCCACCGACGCTGTTCGATCATTAGGGTAATATTTCAACAAACATTGACGAAGGTAGCGGCCGCCATAAAATCGTCTATAGAAATTGGTGAGCCATGGAATTCTATTCTTTTTCAAAAAGCACTCAAATGAAAATTTGTACGTACTCACTTTGTTCTGGGGTGAATTGCAGGTTCTTCGAACATAGCTACATAAATCTTACATGCCAGATTTGCAGCATTCTGATCACGATGGATTGCGGCGGGCTTGAGTGGTCTCGACTGCATTAAAAGAAAAATGAAAATATTAGGTTAAAAGCTCGCAACTTTCGTTATCATATGATTGTGGACTAATAATTGCAATCCTCACCTGACCGCGTAAGAGGAACGAAGAATCTTCGTCAGGAACTTCAATCTTTCTCCTCCCCGAAACCGCCTTTACAGTGACGTTGGCTGCAGAGGCAGAGTAGGGTACCTTTCCAATGGAGCAAGGATCGATACGAATTTCGTTTGTGTTAGAATAAAAATATTTTGATAAGTGGTGGAGTTCTTTATGCATCAGGATGTCCTTGTCAGTGATGCCTTTTGAACGAAATACGCAATCAACCTTCTCGACACACTTAGTTTCGCTGAGCCACGATTGATGACGTCTTTCTCTTTCGGTTCGGAGGCTGGAAGCAAGGACACTATTTTTGTTGAAATCCAAATACGATGGGGTGTTATGTGAATTTTGATGCATGTTATGGAGAGAATTGGTGTTGCCTGATTTGCTCTGTCTGTGAGTTTGGGAACTTAGATGCTCGACTTGGTCGGGCGTTTTTCCGCCCCCCCAATGGAAAGATTCTGTTGCAGACTGCGCAAAACGCTGGAGTCGGTCTCTATTATGTTGGATATTCGCTCGAACAGACCCAACCATGGAAAGAGGGTTTGAATTATTCAACTGCACTCTTTGGCTTCCAAATACTTCGGGTTGATGCCTATGGGACCCAGACGAAAGCATAGAAACTGAAGCATCTCTACCACCAATATTGACCTGTCCATTTTTAGAAACTCCATGTTCAAAAATCCTGATTAGATTTTCAAGACCGTTATCTACCAGAAGGCACTGACTCGCAAGCACCGCCATAGTATCTACTAAAATCTCCACGCCTTCTAATTGACGCAAGAGCTTGGTGAAATCCTTCGCATAGTTGTCATTTCTGAGGAATGCAGATTTATGATAAAAAGGACGCATGATCGTATGCTTTGCACGTATTATGATTGATAAAACTCTGTAAGCTTGACCGGTATGCAACCAGGCTGCGACCAAAGTGCGAAGAGTTGAAAGGTCATTCGGCCTTGGTATAAATACATCGATGGTATTATTTTGTCCATCATCCGAGACATCGTCATCATCTGACTCCTGCGAATACTGCTCAGCATCCATGACAGCCTTTTCGAATGAATCGATATCAGCAGTCAATTCCATTAAAGCAGTGGAAAGAAACGTATGATGGTGAGTAGATACAGGTCTTGTCTTGTTTTCGCTCACTACTTCTATGTCCACTTCGATGTCGTCTCCGTTGTAGCTCAATCCTCCTTCTTGAAGAGACTGTTCCAAAGTCGCTTCGATTTCCATTTCTGTCAATGCATTATTACTTTCGACTTCTTTGGTTCGTTTTCTTTCAGAGCGCCCGCCAAATAATATAGCAGCTTCGATCACTAGGACAAGATGCCTCACAGCGTCCCGGCACTTCGATGAGTCCCAATTTATATTGATGTCAACGTTCGTGTCCCTTGAATGACGACATTCGTCAAAGTCAATGAAACGGCTCAGCTCGATAATTGACATTGATAGTAACGTAATGATTTGGTCTGCTTTGCTGCATGAGGAAAGGACAGCTGCTCTGTCCTTTGGACAGAATTCATGTTCTGCACCATACAATGAATCTTCGGTGTCTGATACAATCGACCCATCGCATCCTATTATATCACGAAAGTGGCCTGTGCCATCATCGACTCCGGAGTCCAGGATTTCGTCGTCATCACTGCCGATGCTTGTAATATGATCTTCTTCATGATATTCTTCTTTCATCGACGATGCTACAGATTCAGTTCTTCTTAAGGAGTCTCCGCCATAGATGGTCGAGGATGCTATACACTCATGTCTCTTGATCGTTCCAGCACTTTCATTCGAATCAACGCCTTTCTCTGGATCCGAGCTTCCCTCTTCTTCGACCAAACCAAGTCCTTTTATAATCCAACCGTTTACATATTCTGGGCTAAAACAGCCCATGATTGGATTCAACACACATGAAGCGAGCATCTCTACCAGCATTGTCCTCACAATGGATGAATCCAATTCATTTTTCGGAAGAGAGAGTTTTGAAATCCTTGCAGCCAAAACTCTATTGTAATCTAGTTCACATTCGTTGATCAGAGTTGATATTGGATTTAGCAGCCGATATTCTAATATAGCGTCCTCGTCGGGATGCCCCTTGCGCCGACTAGCATCATCGTTCCGAGAATAGGATGGACCCGGTGCGCAATCTCTCCCCAGTGGATCTGCAAACAGCAGACTTGGCACGTCCAATCCGAATGTCAATGCGCGGTGAAATCGCCCGGCAAGGAGATATTCCCTGACAACGGCGATTTCAGTTATCTCTTCTCGTTTAGACGCTTTCTTCGAAGATCGTAAGCTTCCGTCGATTTGAGGCGGTTGCAGCATGAACGAGGACGAACCTTCTCGAGATATACCACGAGACAGGGAGGGATCCACATTTATCTCCCCTCCATGAAACCTTTCACCACTATTTTCCCGCATCGCTTCCTTCTGGTTCTTTCTCCACTTTTCCGCTTCTGCAGCCACCCTCCTCTGTTTCTTTTCCACAGCAATCCTTCGCATTTCACGGTATACGCGCACATTCTGACCTAACACGTTAGGAAAGTGTAACAATAGTACTTCAAAAACGTTGACATTTTCTGATGCTCTCGTTGCAAGCACACCAAGAAGGTAGGAAAATGCTGAATAGAGGGAATCAATGAACGGGGAAGACCGTGTCCCAGTTGTAGTCAATACCATAGTCCTCTGTTGCTGAGTTTTCTGTTTGTTCTTTTTCAGCATGGGCGGAATGGATGATACAGACGATGAAAGAATGGTGTTCGCCTGCAATTCGGTTATTGCCGTCGTCTTTGTCATAGCAGGCATTGATTTTGTCAAGTGTGCAGGTATGTCACTCTCTTTGAAAGATCTCTTCGACTCTTTGCTGTTGAAAGAACTGTTTAATACAGAGTTTCCGTCCGATGATCGGCGAGCCTCAATTCTTTCCGATACCCCTTGTACACATTCCACTTTACCGATTTGTTTTAAGGCAGCAGACGTGTCGTCGGGCACAGGAGCTGTATCATCGACAGCAGGATCCGAATAGCCCACGTTTTCATCTACTTTCGAATACCACGACGCCACATAATCCCGAATAACAAATTCAGTCAATTTTGCCAGGGACTCGTTCACAACTGGAGCAAGGTTTGGCCATAATCGTCTCATTTGCGTAGCGGCTGTTTCGCCTTTATCGAATTTGTAGATAGTCGGTGGTGTTCTCGGCTTGTGCACTTGTTCGGGTGAGTATGGTTGTTGTTGCCTAGTGCCATTGGCCATCGTGGCCAGATGAGCCTGCTCCCCTCGTACCATTTGACACCGTAGCATTCCGTCGTCAACTACATACCCCGCAGATTTCATGAGAGAATGATAAGAATGAGAATCTTCCATTGCGCGATTTTCCTTTCGTGTTGTTTTCGTCGAAGGTGAGAGGGTAGTAGCAGCAGCGTTGTCTTTGAATAGATTTGTGTGGATTGGAAGAGTGATTGAAGCACTTCTATGCGACGAAATCCTCTGCTTCACATGATCTCTTGACATGACTTCGTCGTCGATACTCGCCCCTTGGTTATTTCCTTCGTTTTCTTTCCATTGCTCCAACAGTTCGTATAAATGCCCAGCCAATCCAAGTCCCAAGCCAATGCCGAGGGAAGTCCCAACAATACGACAGAGCAAGTGCCATATTGTAACTATAAAGGAGGAAATTCCACAAGCTGCTGATTTACATATATTCAGCATCAACATTATTGGTGAATATGAGTTGTTTTTGTCGTGTGTTTCGTGCAGTATCGGGTCTTGTTGCATTGGAGCTACAACAAAGCTTATTACAAGCGGGCACAAGGCCATGACAACAAAGCGACAATACTTTTTAAGATCACTCATTTCACACTGATTTTTGAGATAGTTTTTCATTGAGATCGTCAAGCCTGATATGCTTCCCATTTTAAATGTTGTCGAGAGCCTGTTTACCTCGATATTTGTTGTTTTGTTTAGGAAGGACCGTATGAGTCTGAAATCTATTGGACAATGCGGTCGATTATTATGAAGACACCTCTGAGCCCCTTGCAGATAATTTCGATGTAATTTTTGGTGCAAATATTTTTATTTTTATGCGAATCTCAAGATCAATGAAGAAGTAAGAATAATCACTTGGTGGTCGCAGGATGATCGAGGTCGCGAGTATTTCTCAGGATCCCTAAGTTACGTGTTTGAATTGTCAACTTCACAGAGAAAAGTGATAGATGCTTCTATTCAATTCATCCAGCGAGTTCCAGGTAGTGCCTATAATAATAATATGGTAGTACATCTTCTTGGCAACATTATTTTTTGCGTATTCTTCGAGATAAAAATTGTCAAATTGTTTTTATGTGTGCATTGAGTTGTTGGTCCGCTTATTTTTCTGTTTTCTGTTTTCTGTGATGATTCATAAACTCCAATTCCCGTCTCACTCTTTTTGTCGCTCTCTTTGACTCCCCCAAAAGAAAGAAAATGAGACATCAAGAGAAAGATAGAATGAGAGAAATAGAGAACGACAGACGGAGACAGGCAGAAAGAGAGACACAGACAGAGACATAGATATAAAGAAAGACAGAGAAACAGGTGAATGTCACATAAGTCATAATTTTTTTGAAGTCAAAAACACTTCATTACTAACATTTAGAACTAGTATTAAAAAAGGGAACTAATACACTTGATCTGAATGTCCTCAAATTGTGACAGATTTTGACCAGTGGTTGCTGTCCCAAAGATTCACATAGCAACCACATGAATGTATGAAACATCTTTTTTTCAACAATGGCCCCTATCTCCTTGTTGGTCAGACACACTATGGCATGCCCATCTCTGACATCATAAAATAGTCATTATCACTATTTTTACTCAATTTGTAGCATATTCTGATAAGCTCATTGAATTATACACCCTCAAATTGCCTTGAAAAAATGTTCTCTTGGGGGGGTGACTAGCAATTTTTTGTGCAACATGCTCAAAAACAACCATGAGTGTTTCCATAAAAAATCACCTGCGTGACTATTAACACCATGATTTCTTCCAAATATTCTCCTCTTGAACCACCAATCTCTCTTCTGTTGTTGTTGACCATTGATCCAAACATATATAAGAGTGGAATCATGCAGTCCTGGTGACAGAGGGTGCCAACTGACCAGCAACAAGGTGTCAAGCTGTCAAGCACATTGTCAGACCCAGATGGTGATGATGGTGCTGAATATTTAGAGGAGAGTGACACTGCAGACCCCTCAAACAATCCCAACTCTTTGTCATCACCAACAAGCCCTGTGATTGAGGGGGGAACAGGAGTGGTGGCACAGGCTGTCTCGGCATTCTTCCAATGCAGCAGAATTTCCATCTGAGCTTCCAGCCAAAATCAACTGGTTTGTCAATCAAGGCAACAATCTAATCAACAAAGGGTATGATTCCAAGGGAGATCTCCCTTACTTCTTGGATGAACTCCTTGATTACAAATATGGTGGGCCTCAAATTGAAGAGGAACAAGAAAATAATAATCCGCCACCAAGTTGGATTTGGTTTTATCAACCCTGAAAATGATTGGCCTCAAACGAAATCTCCGCCTGAGAATTTTAAATGCAATAATCCATCTATTCCAAAAGCACCAAAGTTTGACACTAACGCGCTTTGTCCAGACAATGGTTGACTGAAGAAGCAACTGGACAGTTCATTGGTGCACATGCCAACATTTCCTTCTGTCGACAAGAGGAATACGAGTTGTCAGCATCATTGATGGGCAAAGAAACAAAAAACTGGAAAACATAAACTTTCTGCAGGGTCAACAGTTCATGTGATGAATTGCAAAGTATGCAAGGTAAATATTTGCATTTTTTGTTGGGAAATTTACCAAACAGAGATTGATCTTAGCAAAAAAATATCATTTGATTATTTTTTAATCAGTAGAAATGTGATATCTCATAGCAAATCCGAATTTTTTATTAAACTTTTTTATCACAAATCTGACAATTTTCCGCATCCTCACGTGTCCTCATAATTAATTTTATTGGAATTTCAACTCAAATTTTTAAGTTTTGGGGCTTCCGTAGCGCGTAGAAATGTAACGAAATGTTAGGAATGATACTAGCGTGGCAATCTCTGACCGACAAGGAGGTAATGTATATTATTTCTTATGGTGTTCTCTGTCAGTATAATGCACTTTACAATGATGCCTTCGTTTTGCATGTATATCGTAGTGGGAAGAGTTTGGAGCTGGAGTCGGTGCGAATGATCATACGTGAGAATCATTTTAGTCAGTAACATCAATGATATTTGGTGTCATGGAGAAAATCTGGATGTGGCAGGAGTGTTTTTTGTAAGAGTCGCGCAAAGATGAGATCTTTTCAGCATATAGGATGGTGGTATTGTAGTGAGTATGTTTTAAAAATTGTTTCCTTCGCATCCTACACACTATTGTACAATACTTCTTATCAAATAACATTGAATCTTTTTTGATGTCTTTTCGATTATATTTTAGAATTTTACGTATTGTACTATGGGAGGTAGATGGGGCAATTGGCATGATATCCGTGCATGCTGTGATCGTCCGGTGTGTTTGGGGGGAGCTGTGAAGCGGTGTTAGGATCAGGCAGGCGGAGGACTACAACATCACGTTACTATGATGTGAAGTACTCTATCCAATATCAATCGCCATGACGGCCTTGCATGTGCTAGCAATTTTGAATATTTTGTAGTTTGTGTAGATACTCCCACCAGCCAAAAAATAATAGACTGAAGGATCACATGAAATCTGTTATGTCACGGGTGTCATGCTCTACTCCATCTCCTGCCACATGTTACGTCGGAAACCATCATGTTCGACTCCGATCGCAATAATTGGATCTTTGGAACAATGGATTTTGTATGGAATCCTCCCTTCCCATGCGCGGCATGGTGGCAGCGAACCAATGCCATGCATGCAGGATTTCGAGAGGAAGAATTTCATGCAATAAAGCCAACGGTTGTGTGTATTGTAAAAATGGTACTATGGTTATTCCCATGCCCTCTCAGCAGTCTGGGGAGAGCAAGAGAATCGGGTTCTTCTTCATTTTCGTGACACCTCCTCCTTCTGCTCTGTCAATTAGAAGAAACTCATAAATCAGGCAGAGCTGGGAACGAAACAACCATTAACAAAGTGGATGTATTACTACTTGGCAATGCTGCCAATTGCATGCTCGACGCCAGAGATAGAGTTTGGTTGCTTTTGAGGTTAGTCGGTGAGAACCGAATTCAGAATCACAATGATAACGACAACAGCAATGATTCAGTTTTCATGAGCACAATGTTCTGATAATTTGCATTTTGCCACAATCCATATTATCGTCATCATCATTTCGATTTTCAATCATCAAGCATTGCTGATTCTATTTCGAGAGAGGGAGCATTGCAACACACACGCATCCTGCACTGCATCGTTTCGTTTCGTTCGATTCGAGTCATCTCGATTTCACCCACTTATCCGATCATGAAGGCGACACTTTCCCTTCTCGCGGCGCTATTGCCGACTAGCGGCGGGGCCATCCTCGGCCGCGAGCCGTTCCCCATCCGTGCCAGCGGCCTCGTCGGCATCCGCGGCAACGACCAAGGCGGGTCTTCCGTATTGGAAGCGCTCTCCCGCCTGCCCGTCCTCTTGAACCGCCGCCCCAAGAGGAAAGCGAGCCTCGCGTCGTCGTCGTCCCCTCTCTCGTCTTCTTCCTCCCGCCATCGCCGCTCCCTCGCCTTCGGCGACTACGCCGACCACACCTTCTCCTGCCCCGCCACGACCACCTGCCCCGTCGTCTGCGTCGCCTCCCTCGCCGACTGCCCCGCCGACGCCCTCTGCCCCTCCTCCGACAACGATGGCACTCACGAACTCTGCGCCGACGGCACGTGCGCCGACCTCTCCGCCGGCCAGACGTGCGATCCTTCCCTGGAAAGTCCCTGCGAGTGCGACGCCCGGCCCTTCGCGTGCGCCAAGCAAATCGATCTGTATCCGAACTGCATGGACGTGCGGTTCGGGGAGTTTTACGACGCCAACGCCCTTTGTCTGGAGGAGCAGGAGGAGGCGCTGGATCAGGTGGATTTCCTGGGGCCGTGGTTCGTGACGTGTTACGTGGGAATCAGTTTGGTGACGGCGCTGATGCTGATTTGGTGCGCGTGGAATCAGAGATGGAGCAGCGTGAATGGGAGCGTGGCGGAGTTGGAGAGCGCGGTGGGGTTGTTGCGGGGAGGGGACGGAGCGAGGGACCGTGCCAGTGCCAGTGCCAGTGCCACGGTCGGGGCCCAGAGACGGGTCACGGAGGAGTTGGAGGTGGAGGTGGAGGTGGAGTTGGAGTTGGAAGGCGACGACAAACAGGAGGGACCCAAAGCAGACGAAGGAGCGGCCGAGGAACAACTCCAACGGGGCTCGAGGACCAAGTCCGTCGAGAGTCGCGCTTCGGCTTCGGCATCGGCTTCGGCTTCGGCCTCGTTGAGGGTGAAAGAGAATTGGACCCAAACGGGATACAAATCCACACTCGTCGGCACTGTCCTCTACTCCCTCGTCGTTCTCGTCCATCTCGTCATTCAGTTCCTCCTCCTCTTTTTGACCATCCAATACTACGTCCAACAAGAGGCCATCACCCGACTCGGACCGCCCGTCTTCGAAGACGAAATCCAAGTCCTCATGGCCTTCGAAATCGTATGGATGGTGGGCTTCGTCTGGTGCTTCTTCCTCAAATACCCCGCCTCCATCCGATCCCTCTTCCTCAGGAGATGCCTCCACCGGGAAGCCACCTACATCGCCGTGTCGGCTCCCGTCCAGACGGTCGACACTCACTATCAAAACAAGAAAATCGTCAAATTCCTCGTCCTCTTGGGGAACGCCTTTCGATCGGTGCTCTCCTTCGTTTACAGCGACGAGGCGCAGCATCCGTCGGCGGGAACGAGGTACAAGGTGACCTTTTGCAAGATCCGAGTCGACCCCAAGACCGGGTCCAAGTACTTTTACTTTCGAATGAGGCGATACATCTATTGCGAGGAGAGTGGCAAGTACGTTCCCGGGTCGTGGGACGTCACCGAGAGTTCGACCATTGGCTCGTGGTTGGATCGGGCGTATTCGCATCGAGGGTTGTCGAACGACGAGGCGATCCGGCGCTTGGTGAGATGGCAGACTGGTTGTTTTCGTCATTTGTCGTCGTATTCTTTCGCTAACCAACTGATTTCGATCGTCGTCGCGGCGATGGCAGGGCACCGTGGGACCCAACGTCCTCGATTTGAAGAAGCCGACGCCCATCGGATCCATCATCAACGAATTCTCCAAACCGTTCTACCTTTATCAGAACTTTATGGTGTGGACCTGTAAGAACACGGATCTTTTCTTCCATTTTGTCGCAAATCCTCACAACGTGACCTAACCATGTCATCGTATCGACGTGCACCGCCAAAACAACGCCAGGGGCTCCATTTTGGTATTACTACATGGCCATCGTCAACACCGTGGTTCGCCTCACGGGAGGATTCGTGGTCGCTTTCTTCCAATACGGAAGCGATTTGGATTTGTATCGTTTGATGGTCATGGAGGGAACCGCCGACGTCGTGAGGGAGGGAGAAATCGTGACCGTTGATCAAACCGACGTGGTGCCGGGAGATATCGTGCGATTGACACCCGGTTTGGCGTACTTCGATATGTGCATTCTCCAATCGAAGCGGGTTCTCGCGGACGAGAGGTGCGTGCGTATGGGGCGTTTTTCGCAACTCTTGGGATTGCCGTTTGGATCGCATCGCATCGCATCCCCATTCGCCGTGGATGTGTGGTTCTCATTCCAATTCGTTCGTTCGTCGTCGTCATCGTCGTCACAATGTACAGCGCTTTGACGGGAGAAGTTCATCCCATTGCCAAGATTCCTCTCGATCCGGCCGATTCTCATCTGACGTACCACCCGAAGACCAATAAATCATCGACCATTTCCGCCGGTACCACCATCTTGGAATGCGGCGAAGGCGAGGGCATCGAGGATTGCGACTTGGCCATCGTCACTCAAACGGGATCGTTCACGGCCAAAGGGGAGTTATTGTGCGACGTCCTTTCGTACGAGAGGCACAAGTTCAAATTCGACACGGAGGTGCAGTTGATTCTTTTCATTTTGTGCGTTGAGGCGGCGGTGTTGTTGTCGGTCGTGTTCAGTGTCCTCAAGGATCATTGGTGTTATTCGTGGTTTTATGCCATGTGAGTTTCCTCACGTGTTACGCAATTGGGAATTTTTGCTCGCGGAAATCATCGTTTATCTCATCTATCGACTGCGCACACTGTTTCGCTCCCTCGTTTGTAGGTTCGTGGTCGGTACGGTACTCCCGCCTCTTCTCCCCACAGTGTTCGTTGTATCAGTAAGTGAAATCGCAAACACGAAGAGAAATACGTTGTTTGCGCCCACCTGAAACGAAGTATCTAATAAGGTTCTTCCGTTGTTCGCTCGCTCGAAGGTCGGTATCTCGTGCAAAAGATTGCAACGAAAGAGAATTACATGCACGGATTCAAGGGGCATACTCGTAGCAGGCAAAGTGAGGAAAGCATTCTTCGACAAAACAGGGACGTTAACGAAACAAGGACTAAATTTCGTCTCCGCCCTGGAAGGAGAGAAGCTTAACAACTTAATTGCGTCGAAGAATAACGCGGAGTCGTCGTACATTTGCCAAAACGAAATTGACATTGAACTACAAATCGGTTTGTCTGTGTGTCATACCTTGAGCTTGAGTGCCGACGGCGAGCTCATCGGCGCCGCTGTGGACAGAATGGGATTTTCCGCGGTTGCCGGATCGCACATTCTTGATGAACACACGATCAGTTTCGGAGGAGAGAAGATCGAGTATCTCAAAAGGTTCGAATTTGACCATCACACCATGACGCAAAGCGTCATAATTCGCCACGACAACACTGACACGATCTACGTGAAAGGGGCCCCTGAAGCAATAAGCAACTTGTGCATTCCGTCGTCTCTTCCTTCTAACTTCGAATCGAAGGCGCGTCAATCGGCAAGGGATGGGATTTATCAACTGGCGATGGCAACGGCTCCCTTCACAATCGACAAGTCCATGAACGAAGTCACGCGCGAAGACATTGAGAAGAATCTTTCCTTCGCCGGCTTCATCAATTTCCAAAATGCCATGAAGGAAGACACTCCGGCGGTGATTCAAAGCCTACGAGAGGGAAATGTGTCATCTGCCATGATCACTGGTGACAATGTGCTCACCGGGATTTACATTGCGAAGCAAGCGGGACTCATCGAACCCAAGAAATCTGTCATCATTGCAAATCACATTCGAGACGACACCATAGAATGGGTGAATGCTTCCGATGATACTCCTGCAGAATCTCCAAGCCCGTCCACACTTGAAGAATTCTGTCGTGATAAAGCACTGGCGATGACGGGAGAGGTGTGGAACTACCTCCTCAAGTACGATCCGAAATCTGCCTTGGAATATGCCAAGCACACTCATGTTTTTGGGAGAACGACTCCAAATGATAAAGTTTCCATCGTATCGACCTTCGTGGAGATTGGCGAGATTACATTGATGTGCGGAGATGGTGGAAACGATTGTGGAGCATTGAAAGCGGCTCATGTTGGTATTGCTTTGAGTGACGCGGAGGCAAGTGTGGTGGCGCCATTCACTTCCCTGGAAAAAACCATATCGTCTGTCACCGAAGTGTTGAAAGAAGGACGCTGTGCATTGGCATCGGCTCTTGCAGCGTACAAATACATGATTATGTATGGTCAGGTCGAGTCGTTCAACCAAGTTGTCAACGCCTATCTCTCCATCACTTTTACGGAATGGTGTTGGGTATTTATGGATGGTATTTGGACAATCACCATGGCATTTTCGCTTCCGCTGGCCGAAGCAGCGAAGAAACTTGCATCAAAGCGCCCAACGGCGTCTCTCCTTGGGCCACACACTTTAATGAGTGCATGTGGCATACTTGCTACCAACTTCCTTTTCCTCGTAATTGCGCTTCTTGCGCTTTGGGGCCAAGATTGGTTTCAGTGCAGGAAATGGGATAGCGAAGATGTTAGCGATGTCACTACCATTGGTGAGAACGGCTTTTCCATGCGCTTATACTCTTTTCTATCGTAAACGTTTTCAACTTCATCTCATCCCAAATTACGATATTACTTATGTGTTCTCCTTCTCGCGAATCCAGGAGACAACTATGAAACATCTGTTATTTTCATTGTCACCGGGTACCAGTACATTAGTTCCGCTGCTGCATACAACTTCGGTTATACGTTCAGGTGAGAATCTAATTCTCTCTTATACAATGATAATTACCTGAATCTCCTCTCATCATTCTGACAATTCTAACGCCAAACGGATTAATTTGCATCGAATTCAGGGCAAACTGGTTCCGCAACTACGTTTTCATCTTCTTCTTCGTCCTCTGGACTGTGTTCCACTTCACTGCCACTCTGACCGCCACGAGGTTCAGCTGTATCTGGAGGTTGAATTGCCACAATGAAAACGCCGTCCGATTTGTCACGAGCACCGAACCAGAAGCCATATACAACAATTTCAATACCACTGTCATGC
>JALLPE010000649.1:0-12471 GCA_036940025.1 Conticribra weissflogii | reverse complement strand
GATATCACAGTATCCTTCGCACTCATTCAGTGGATATTTAGTCGATTTTGCGAGCGAAAGAGCGTTAACGTTAATTGCTTTGTTATTTATAGTTACACAGAGGTAAACAAACGTTGCCGTTGCTAGTTGTACATTTGCAAGCTTCATCGTATTTTCTCGGAATGAGGTAAGGTTGGATGAAGGTAATTGATGAGATTCGAATTTATTTTTCTTATGGAACGAATGCACACTGTTAGTCTAATGAAACGTCGATTTAAATTTCTGTCGTGTTTCCACACATTGTACGAATCAAAACCTACGTTATTGTATACAAGTTTTCCCGCAGCAGTCACAGTCGAAAACTACTGTTACTTGAGCGGAATCTGAAGGAATAGGTCTTAGATGAGACAGTCCATAAAGCTGCTTCGTTGTGCAAATATTTATGTGATATGTTATCTTCGTTGTCGTATTGAAGTCAATGGCCACAGAATGTTTTACCTGAATTTTTTTGAGAAAACTCAATAGCGAAGGTAGTGTCAGTATCTTGATGAGGATAAGCCCACTTTTTTCTCATTTTCCAAATTTTGTTCAACAGCGTACAAAGTCACACTAGTAATGACCTTCGAAAATACTCTTCGTAGTGATTCAACTTGCCCCATAATCGTCGTCACAATTTTACTTTTCAGTTGCTAGATTCCTAATCAGTGCTTCGCGGGATCCATCTATTTCCTTATGCTGCTCAGAAGCTTCCATCCTCAGAGAGCTGATATCCATCGTCTTGTATTTCAAACTGTCATTATGAGCGTTCTCTTTTTTTTCCTCAGATACAGCTTCCTGTGCTATTATCGCCAGAAGATCACTGAGCAAGCTCTTCGAATAGGGTACATTGTCAAATGACATGACTCTGAGAGCTTCCTGCGCATTTTTCACGAAAAACGCCATCACTGCCTCTCTCAACAGATGCAAATTTTTAGCATCGGCGTAAAGAAGAAGATCGAACGCATTTTTGGTAGTGATTTTTGTAAACTTTACAAACCACGTCTCGGCTTCCAATTTTAAACTCACGATACCGAATCGATCTGCGACTTCCATGACACCTTTGGAGTGCTTTTTCCACTGACTGTATGGGATTGGGAACCCATAGACGTACCCCAATGCTAGCTCAAAGCCGTCAAAATCAACCCCATGAATTGGTATTGTTGTCATGTCGGGGTATGGTTCACAAACTGGTGCACATGCTTTGAGCACTAATCTGTGCGCGAAGAAATCATATGAATCCAGAGAGACTTCATCTTCGTCGGTGGATTCGCCACGCATATTCCCTTGTAAAGCAGGAACTGCGTCACTTCCTTGCTTACACTCGCATAGCCCATCGTTGACGCCATTTCCATCTGCCCTTTCAATTCGAAAAAAGACATCTGAATGCATGGGTGTATTCAACATCTCACTCATGTACCCCGAAAATAAGTTCTTTGGAACAAACGGCTTCATTAGTCTCATCGCAGTGTGTTTGGTTTTCATCAATAAAGTGATTGAGAAAGTTCCGTCTCTCAGTATGTGCTTGTTCTGTGACAAAATGTCCGCACGCTTAATGACATTTTTCCACCCTTGAGAGTTGCTAATGCCGCCGCCGTCGCTGCCGCCGTCCCCGAAGTTGTGATACGTTTTCAATTCCACCAGAGTAATATCGTCCAAGTCAGTGATAAGAATTGCAAAGTCAATCGAAATGGTATTCCCCCCTTTCCCTCCCTTTGCGGTGTGCTTTTTGAGATATGCTGACACGTGTCCAATGTCAGACAAGGCTGTGCCACCAGGATAAATTTTTACGGACCACTCATGACCATCATAAGTGAATTTTGGGGATTCAACCGAGTTCCCTTTCTTCGATGGCAGCTTTTCGAAGTCGTGAAAATTTAAGTTGAAGACTTCCCAACCCCTCGAAGCTAGTGGTGGAGTCCCGACGTCAACTTCGGTTACACGATATGTGTGGTAGTTATCCATCGTTGGGCGGCAAGAGAAGTGCAGGTAAAACGTTAATGACACAAGACGGTTACTCGATGGACTGGAAGACGAAAGGAAGGAAATTATCGTAGCATGTTCTTTGGCCGAATAAGACAAACTCCTCACAGAACTCTGTGGACTTAGTTAGTTGTTATCATTGTGTTTCATATTAAATTTTGTGTATATCTTAAGTGCCTCTGGTTGACGCGTTGAAAATGGCTTCGGTTAATGAAAAAATAGAAATAGAACTTTGATCTTAATATTGGAGATAGTACGAATGTTTATCGTGAATGGATCAGATTCAAATTTAATTTTTGATATTTATCATTACGCCAGAAACGTAATTGAGCGCGCCAAAAAAGTTTCCAATCCTCATACACAATAAGAAGTAGTCTGACGTATTAGGAGAGTACCAAGAAGACAATTGATTAGCGATAATTTTTACAGAATTCCTATGTAAGGACATATAAAAAATAGCTAATCCATTGTCTTGCAAATGCTATTAACTGCTAATGATGATTACGACCAGATCAAACATTCCCGTTTTAATACAGTACCCTACCCTCAAGTAGAGATGCAAGTAATGGACAAAAGTTTTGGCCCACCAAAATGAACCCAAACTTTTGACAATAGGACAAATTTGATGATATCTTTTTGTGCCAGATTATTTTTAGGCAAATCTGACATAATGTGCAGGAATTAGGACAAAATTCTGTGCACCTTTATATTCAATATGGTGGTGTTAAGATGAGTCATAAGTGTCTGACAACTGTCAAAGTGTTACCACCAGTTTTGACAATTATTACTAACTTTGTGGGTCCACTTTTGATATTGGCTGCAAAATGGACTCTGATCAACAATGGTGGACAGCCAACATCTCAAGAAGGATGGGGTGGGTGCCAGAAGAGTCCCAGTAATATCCTGGATGGGATGGTTTTATCATTTTTTGTGATGATTGTCCAAAGGCAATGGCAAGGTTTGAAAAATTTGGGAACAATTAACAAAATCACATGCCATACAGAGATGGAAAGGAAATTCGCCACAAAAGAAAATTTGGAATGACACTGATTTGTGATATGTCGAGTTAATTGGTAATTGGAATTTTTAAATTTTTGATTTAAGAATGTCAATTATATGTCATCCACCTTTTATGTTATCAATGAATTGTTATTTTGTCAAAGATGTCCAATGTAAACCAACCAAAAAATTTAAGTTTGCATGCAATTATGTAGGAGTCATAAAGTTTTACACAAGCACCAATATTTTTGACAATACCCACCCATCCAAAAAATTTTCATAGGCTCCCATTAACCAACAAGTACTGATGGCCTACCCAAATTTTAATGACTGCAATCTAATTGATTTCTGTGGATTGAGATTTGTTCAATGTATTGGGTGTTTTTGGAATGTAAGTGGGTGTATTATACATTTTGTTAAGACTTCGGACAACTAATGGTACCCTACAATACTATTAAAATGTGGTCCAAACCTCCCAAACCGTGGGCTATTCATCAAAATCAGAACTGTCATCCCATAATTAGTATTGTACCAGATGATTAAAGAGAGGTCAAGAGTATTCTATTGCTTCTTCCAAACTAAGCGCATGGCCTAGCAAGCTAAACACCTCGGCAAACAGCCTTGAAACTGCTTTGCCAGCCTACCCTAAAATAGTGCCATCAAACAATGGTACAGTCATAATTTTTGGTGCCATCATTTATTGCAAACACAAATATTCTTCTCAGGCATCTTTCTTTGAGTTTTTAAGCATGTATTGTATGATTAAACTTGGATGCCAAGATGAGTTCTATTCTTTATTATTAAAGCCTGAAACTACATTTCCAGAAATGTATTGTCTGCTGTGATCAAGCAGCAGCAGAAGAAAGAATCAAAAATATCAATGAACCTGAACCTATTGATAAAATGACCAGTTTACGCAAGAATAGAGATTGACAAACAGAATTTGATGCAACAACTATTATGCAGTCAACCCATTTGCAGCTTGGAGATTGCATGAAAAAACTGCTCTTAAACCTTGCTGTTATGAACTACCAAAACAGAAGTCCTCCTGTTCATAAACTTATACCATATCAATGTTAATGAGTTCAGGATAGGAGATAAAATGAACAAATAAAGAGACTGATAAAGGAAAACACACTTTGGCAATAAATTGCATTTCTTCTTCCTTGTCAACAAAAATTGCACTTTACATGAAAGATAATACATACCAGTTGTGAAAGGGATGATATAGATTGAATTGGAGCACATAATGTTGGAGAGAGAAAGTGTTTGGATAAATTTTACAAGAATCAATACTGTAATCAATAGGAAATTTGAATTGATTGTTCATAGGGAAACCGATAGCGACCTCGTTTAAGGTTTTGTATATCTGTGTTTTGCAGAGATACATAAACAAACTATGGAGCCATGGAGATAATATTGAAAAGGGCGTGACGAAATCGAATAGCTTTAAAAAGATTTCTGCTGATGTATATTGTTAGTGTTGTTTATGGATTTCCCGATTTAGGATTCAAATTTAGCATTACTCCCGGAGAGAATTAAAATTCTTGTACGTTGAGGTTGATTGGATTTTCAATGTCATATTTTTCGATTTAAGAACAGAAGAGTGTCTTTTAAGCATGGCAAGAGGCAATCATGAAGCTTTATGTTCAGACTAATATCGTCCTTTGAACTTGTCATGTAATGAAGTTCTACCACTTCCATCTTGATCCTTCGGAGCACTCCATTCGTCCTTGCGAGGATCAAAGGGTTTCGCTATGGGTTGCGACTTCATCTGTTGTTGGGTAGAAGAATGTGCATCCGATGCAACATTGACTACGTGTTGTAATGCGGCGAGAGTTCCATGTGAAGCAATATTGGCTTTCTTCCGAGGCTTCGACTCTGATGCCGTTTGAGTTACTTCTGATGAAGCTGATTCATGGCCAGGAGGACGCATTGGTCCAAGTTGTCGTTTTGGGCAAGATTCCCATGGTATATCAATGGACGAATTTGATGATGGCTTTGAGTGACCTTCTAGCTTTGGCGGTTTTGCAGGCTCTATGACTCGTTGCTGCCAAGACCCATTTGATGAAGAGGGAGAAGCCATTATTTCTTGTGTGCTGAATGAATTGCAAGCAGCGTTTATCTTCATGGGTGGCGGCGGCATCAATGAATTTGGAGGAGGTGAACTCATCAAATCTTCTGCATCATTGCTGTCTGTCACATTTTTTTTCTTTTCAGTGTCATTTACAATTGTGTCATCTGACTTCAACTTCGTACCACCTACACCAATCCAGCCATCACCGCGATCCCAGTCCAGCTTCGAATTCACGATTTTCAACAAAGATTCCACCTCAGTCATTTCTTTTTCGGTGTCTTCCAGAGCGGCCTTCACAGTCGACAAATTATCATATGCTAGGGCCAGATCGTTCTGAATGAAGAAATCGTCTGCATCGTCGTCACCTTTGCTGTTATCAATTTGAGATTGGAAGTAGGCGCATTTCGTAGAAGCCTGCTTGACCAGTTCCTGCTGTTTGCAATGCGAAGAATAAATAGATTTCCACTTTGCTGTCAATGATTGTTCGGTTTCAACAACTCCATCTGATGAGTTCCGCTTCCTTTTGTTATCCGAATCAGCAGTGCGATCGTAGAAGTCATCAACATCATCGTCATGTCCTGCCCTGCCACCATTTTCTTCGTGAGATTTCTGGCGCTTCCTCTTTTTACTGGAACTGCCCCCGCCGTGGACCACGTCATGGATGCCATCTTCAATCCGCTCTTTCAATTCCAAAATGTCTTTCTCCAACTTGTCGATTCTATCTTGATTTTTTTCCAATTGCTTCGTCTGTCCATCAGATAATTCCACTCCCATATTTTCCTTTTGCAATATACGAGAAGATTCAATTTGGATGGCGTGCAATTTATTAGATTTTGTTTGGAATGTTTTGTATAGCTGGTGTAGCGAAGATGGGATGGAGTATTTTGAAGATGTAGACGAGAAGAACGACTCCATGGATGGAAGATTATCGTATGTACCGTCCCTGATTGGTATCTGCTGAGATGTATCACCTTCTTCGTCTGGAATATCGTCGGAAATTCCCCAGCTGCATCCAGCCTCATAATCATTCTCATTTTTCTCGATTTCGTCTACATGCTGAGCAACCTTAGCCTTATTCTGTTCCTTCTTCAACTTGACAGCCCCACGTTCGAACTCAGGAGGCCCCTCCAAGCAATACATCCTCGTAGAAGCTCCAAACTGAATAGCATCCCCGGGGTACAGAATAACCCCCCGGCTCCCCGCCTTTGCCGCCTGAGGCGCCCCCTCCGGAATTTCCAATTTTCCACAGGCGTCCTTCGGCAACCGCCGCCGATTGACAAAGGTCCCGTTTCCGGAGCCTAAATCGCGCAACCACGGAGTGCCGCTCTTGTCGAAAGAAATCCTAGCGTGGAGGCGAGAACAGGATTCGTGAGCCGTCACGATATCCACGGCGGATGGGTCGTCGATGCGTCCGAAGGTGATGGCGGCGCCACGGCGAGAAGGATGATTTTCGGAGAGGATCTCGTTGAGGGAGTAGGAGGCGATAATGTTGCCGTGTTTGATTTCGTCGAGAGTCCAAGTGTCGGTGGAGGCGGGGGGGCAGGACCAGTAGGGTGGTTGCCAAGGAGAAGTCATGATTAATTTTGTTACATCGAGATGTATCTATGACATTATGACTTCAAATTCTGTGGCAATTGATACGTCTTAACGGAATGTAAAATGCTAAATTCCTAATTTTTTTAGTATGATGTCCCCGATTATTGGGTAAAGTGTAAAAAAATAGTAGTAGTACCCTAGTAAGTACTATACTTTTTTCCACATCATTTTGAGTTTTTATTCTAAAGAGGGAAACGCTGAATCGAAAAAAATATTTTGATACGGCAGAAGGATACTAGTAGCCACATTCATTTTATTATTCTGATGAGAAAATAATATCACCATAACTGATTCGGAATGAATTCAATTGTGCACAGGTATCGAAATAGGGATCGAACAATTGGAAGAGAAAATGCCTCTCATCACCAATGCATCATAAAACTTAAAAAATTCCGTATCAATTATGTTTGTCCTTTGCTTAACATGGATGGAAAGCTCATTCGCAACGAGATAATAAGATTCGTAGTTCGTAGTGTACTAATTCATTTTTTCCAAACTCTCAATCAAATATTCGCGTGATCCATCAATCTCCAACCCCTTTTCATTGGTTTCTCTTCGTATCGAACTGATATCCAGCAACCTGTACTTGTAAAAGCAAGCAGTTGCTGTGGGTTTCGCCTGAGAGGCATTGCAGCAAGCAAATCAGCTACCAAAGCTTTGGATTTCGGAAAGTTGGATCAAACGACAAAAATTGAAGCGCACCAGTCCTGTTTTGAACGAGAAACAAAATCACAGCCTCTTTCAACAAATGGCAATTCTTGGCTTCAGCGTAGGTGAGTAAATCGAGGGCATTCTCAAACGTAATTTTTTTGAATTTGACAAACCATACTTCCGATTCTAACTTGAGGTCAATTAGTTCATATCGATCTGCTGCATCGATGAGGTCTTGCGAATGGTTCTCCGATGCGCTATATGGTATGGATAATCAATACACATACTGCAACGCCAGAGTGAAGATGAATGTATCAACTCCGTGAATATAGGAACAGGAGTCAAATCATCGTAAGGCTCACAGAGCATAGCTAGACCAGGTGCACACATGTGCAAGACAATGCGGTGAGCATAGACAATATCATCATCATTGGCATAATTAGGATTTGCATCGCTATTTCCCTCGTCCTTCTTATTGCAGCTAGTAACGCCCTTATCTCCTTCGATTGTGTCGCCTAAGCTGGGCAAATTTTTGTCATCCAGAATATATTTTCTTTTTTTGAATTCGTTGCATTCACTTGATACAACAACATCGTCGTCGACATGATGAATCACAAACATTAACATCGGCTCACTGCTTGTTCAGATAGAGACTACTCACCTCATCGCAAACATGTTCTCTTGAACAAAATGATTCGTTGGTGTTTGGCCTGGAACGTCCGCAACAGACATCATAACAAGAATGGACAATATGCCATCTTTGAGGACGCCTTTCTTTTTGGAAAGACTATCAGAGCGTTGCATAAAATCTTTCCAACCGCAACTAGTAGAAGAAATTCAAATTGATGACTTTTGACGGCCTTCTTTTGTGAAAATCCGCCTGCTCCATTGATTATCACCAAAAAATCAATCTTCATTTAAGCTATTACGAAATTGCACATGAGATAGACAGAAACGACACCATCATCGGTGCTAGGATCTCCAATAGGGTAGAGATACAAAAACCATGAACAACCACCAAATTCTACAACCAGAGAAGTGATTTTATTTCCCTTCTTTGATGGTAGGTTTACATAGTTGTGGAATTCAAAGACAAATGTCTTCCATTCCTCGGAGGTCGATGGCGGAGACCCAACGATCACTTTCGTCACACTGCGAGAATCATGAATAATGTCCATCCTTCCGCGTCACGTCTCGTTCAGAGAATATCATCGCGAGACGGTGAAGTGGCGAAGCTGGAAACAGGAATAATATTAGCAGAAATGACCAATAAAGGGAATCTCGATACTTTTACTTATTTGGTGAAAACGGTTGACACGCAATGAAAAGATGCCCAAAAGATCATCTTGTACAAAAACAGAAAATTGTCCA
The DNA here is from genome assembly GCA_036940025.1 of Conticribra weissflogii. Classification (NCBI taxonomy): domain Eukaryota; phylum Bacillariophyta; class Thalassiosirophyceae; order Thalassiosirales; family Thalassiosiraceae; genus Conticribra; species Conticribra weissflogii. The sequence continues at coordinate 3,779 of JALLPE010000649.1, read as the reverse complement.
ATACTACAAGTTCGAAAATAGAGAGTTGATTTGGTGTGTTTCAACGCGTGAGAAAATTTCACAGAGTACGATCCTATTTTTCGCGGTCTCAAGTACACTGACTGTTAAAGCAACCCTAACTGTCAAAGTGGGTCATTCGTTATCTCAAGAATTCTCTCGCCAGAAAGATACAAAAAAAGAAGAAAGAAATTTTGTTCAAAGGCCTGGGTCTCATTCTTATTTAAAATACAAAGAGATACAACATGGTACTGACCCTTAAATCCAACGAGACTTTGGTCCATACGTCATTCTATCCTTTACAAAACGAGAAGTTTGATATTGTTTCGCCTTCGCAACCAAGTATATAATAGAAAATAACATCAGAACATTTTGAAAACATTTTGTATCATTCGATTCAGTTGATGTCTGAAAACGTAGAATTCGGTTATGCTCAATAACAGCCAGAATCGATTTTAGTATATTCATTCGAATGGCTTAAGCAAAAACGATCAAGACACAAAATCAAATTCTCACAATTCGCAAGTCAATCATTCGACCGAATTCGAACAATCGAAATAGTCAAAGAACAATTCAACTATTGACATCAAATCAGAATGAAGTTGCCACCTAAGGAAGTCACGCCGAAAAAGATCCCATCTGGAAGACCTACCAAGCCAGCTCGAGTTAGTCTTGAAAATGATCGGAAGCAACAACAAGCAAATAACAAGCCATCGATTCAAGATGCAATGGGTTCCATGTCTCAACTCAAGATAAATTCGAGTAAGGGCAAGACGCCAGCACGAGTCAGTCTCGATAAAGATCCGGAACAAAAGCAAAAGAAACAACCAAAGCAACAAGTTCAGAAACGACAACCGAATAAGGAACTCACGAGTGCCAGCCCTCTTAAAAGGAATTCGGAAGATACGAAGAAGCCCGCTCGAGTCAGTCTTGACAACAATTTGAATCAAAGAGCAAGAAGAATCGATCCAATGCTTGCACAACGTCTCAAGAACTGCTACTTCTTGAATGGCATGATTAGAGAACTGACGTTGGAGTTGCGAAGGAAAGAACGGATATTCATTAAAATGCTGAGGAGCCTGAAAGATGGTGAATCAGAAGAGTCCCTCCAACAAGAAAGTGACGAATTCGGATTCTTGTCTGACATCGAAAGCGAATGTGAAGTGGCGACCAAACTATACGGATCGCTTCGATTCCAGTGCCATAGGGATGGTCCAAAATTTTCTGATCCATCTGCTTTCGAAGCTCAGATCAAGAAAATGTATGACATGGAGTTCTTGGTGCATAATTTTGATGACAAGGATGTGTGGGTCGGTCGGTATGAAGATCCTGGTTACAATTTGCACCTGCTCCCGGGTTATCCAAAGATACCGGATGTAACAGACAAATCCCTGCTATGTCCCATATTGAAGAGTAAAATTAAATTATTGATATGACTAAACTGAAGATATTTGATCAACAACTATAATTTACTAGCACACAATCTTACCAACAGGCCCACTCCAAATCCATCCATACCTTTTTCCCGAAACCTCACTCTTTGCCTTCCACTCGTTCGAAACGAGGTGACAACCAATTGTTATGCACTCTTCACATTTGCTTTTAGTTTTTCCTTCAAGTTTTGAAAGACGATCATACAATCAATCACTGCAATGAATGCTGTAAGCGAATTATAATATATCTGGTACTGCTGCCTCTGTAATTGAATGAAAAAGGTTCGTTCAAACGTAAGGGAGGAGATAAAGAAGAAGCATACATTTCCACTAGTACCATCTCCATTTTGATACACAGAATAGACTTGCATCAACACGAGAAATCTCAACAGAACAATATCTCAATGATTTGAGAAGTCAAGATGCCGATACCTCTTTGGAGAGATTACGAAGTAGGAAGCCTGTGTAAAGTGGTGATGGTGTTGTGGCAACGTTTACTCTATCATAACATGAGATAACTCCGGTCTATCAATCCTATAACTCTAAGGGTGTCTAATCAAAACAAATTTACATAATAAGGCTCATCTTCGAACATATCTCATTGCGCGTTGAGAATGTCATATCTTCGATCACGGGTTCTGGATATTCTGCGCTGGCATTGCCTCCGAAGTGAATGATTCCTTCGATTGTGTGTCATTCTTGCACTCGTCGTTTTGCATCATATTCCGTTGCATTGTTCTCGCCATCACCTATGTCACAACTCTTGCCTCCTTCCTTGGTCTCTACTTCTTCCAATCTCCCAACCCGCCCCTCCTCCAACCGCCTCGTCGCCTCCTCCAAGGCATCCCTCGACGCCGCAATCTCATCCAAATAATCCTTCGACAACACCGGCTTCTCCGGTGTCCCGACGTAAACCTCATCATACTGCAATTTCATCACCCTCTTCGAAATCCTCGCCAACAACCACGCTCCGGAACAAATCCCCGTCCATTCCAAACACAACCCGATCCACAGCAGAATGTACGTAAAGGGAGCATTGAAGAAGACTTTCGGAAACGCCGACGCCGCCAACTTCCAAACCACCGCGCCCATAATCGTCATCAAGAGCGCGGCGTGGAGTCCCAGGTTCAAAAAACTCTGAACGCCATCCGACACTCCGAAAATATTCTCTCCTCGTCCCACTGGCACGTCCAGAGTGGTCACCCGGGCCAAGATGAAGAAGCAACTGATCACCATCAATTGCCTCCCGATCATGAAGGCGGGTAAATTGTTCTTTTTGGAGATGAGGTCGCCGGTCTTTTTTCCGAAGAATGATGTGGCCCTTTCGTCTTTTTTCATTTTGGCGAAGGCGTAGAAGGAGATTTGACGAGGGCGAGGAAGAGTACGAAGGATAGGAGGGAGGCCCAGGTGGGAACGCCGGGCCACATGGTGGTTTTACCTTGGAAGAGTGCGACGAGCGTGATGGCGATAGGATTGTGAGGGATAGGAGGACTCGGAACCAGAAGAATATGCTGTGACATGGTCGAGGAGGGAGACGAAGAAGAACCATGATGACATGGTCGAGGACGGAGACGAAGGAAAACCATATTGGCGTGAGAGTTGTCGAAAATGCCAACTAAAACCAACCCATTCCTCTCTTCCTTTCTTCCTTTTTCCCCTTCTTTTCTTTCTTCCTTTCAGTTTCGCACTCGGCGGCATCTTCGGAGGTGCCATCTTCCGAGGCAGCATCTTCCGAGGTGTTGTTTTCGGCGTGCTTGGGGGCCTCGTCGTCGGCGTCGGATACCCTGGACAACTTGGTGGGAGCCGTGTGAAACGAAGGCGACGAGGAAGATGACGTTTTGGACGAATCCGGAGAGCTGGCGTCGGTTTGGATGCACATCTTGTCAACAAAGGATATTTGCTTAGTTTTGGGTTGTTGAGAAAATGAGTCCCCCTGGATGGTCAGTTCTGGAATATTACTAATGCTAGCAAGCGTAGTTTGCAATAATCTTGCGTGATCGACCTTCCCGGGTACATCAATATTGACAAATGCTCAGATGAGGGCAAGTGCCAGGGAAAATTGATCGCCCTCTGTGGATTTTGATTACGAATCGAAATGTGCTAATGAACTTGAAAAGTGAAGACATATCACAATTTTGTTGACATCGTTTCGGTATAATCTATAAATGTATGCTAGGAAGGCATGCGAAAATTGTCTTCAAGATTTATTCCCGCACAATGTAATTATTATATACATATGTAATATGTAATACTTCTACAGGCACTACGTAGGAATGTCAAAAATCTCAATGCCAATAAGAGATTTTTGACACAGGATGATGATAACCGTCAAAAATCTCTAATTTAACG
>JALLPE010000647.1:0-15681 GCA_036940025.1 Conticribra weissflogii | reverse complement strand
AAATATGACTGTGCATCTTAAGGTGGTGTTAGTTGATTGTGAATAGATGAAATCTGCAACCAAATGAAATTTTTTTGGCTGCCACTGAAGGGGCTTATGTTAGATGAGTCAATCGTTGTTTCTGGTGCTGGATATGCTATGGTTTGGGTAATGAAGACTTTTCATACATGGAAAGAGGACTGAGATGTTGCATGACATTGTGCTGAGAGTCTTTGGAGGTCTTTGGAGTGGCCATCAAAGTTTATGTTATTTCATTGCTTCAGCCACTAAAGTCACAATTAATTCCTACATTGATATCACCTTTTTTTGACAAGAGATTTTAAAATAGAGGAGAAAAGGCTCAACCATGGCAATATATTCCACCACCCAGCCACTACACAGGCACAACTAAACAATGACCAATTCTCCATTATTCTAAAAAATCAAAATAGTTAGTAGTACACTGAATCAACAACTCTATATACATTAACTAACTTTACTTTGTTGTTGCCATCAAAATTACTTAATTTTCATGCATGCAACTGCAATTGAATTGGCAAGAAGGTAATAAAAGACTCAAAATTGGTTAACCTGGTCTTCTTAGAATTATCCTTCTGCAATTTCTCATGTTGTTGTTGTTGGCATTTTTCACTTGATTAAAAAAGATAGCTAGCTCTCTCTAGAATTGGAAAATTATGGAAGAGGATTGAGTTACTATCAAGATGTTCTAATTCAAAACTCTTCAGAAAAACATTTATTTGAAAATATTATCTAGCAAAGAAAATGATAACATTGCCATTGGAATCATACAACACAATTATTGCCAGAGGTTTGTGCGGGATGGGTTCGCATTGCATGAAAAGATGAGGAATAATTTTTTAATGCACAAAATGATCTAGAGATAATCAAATTTCTCTGTGGAAGAAGTATTACTTTTTAGCCATTGATTGCTGTTAATTACTTTTCACTTTCTCATTTGTAATGTGGAAAGCTTTTTGGAAACTATGACAGTCTACATGATGTGGAATTTTTCAATAGTCATGACAAGAAAAATAAGTTTTTGAATTTTGTCTTGAAGCAAGTGAGAAAAAATAAAACCTTTTATCTTGAAAAAAGGCTTGGAAAATAGTCAAATTCTCTATTTTCATATGTTGAGGGGCTGTAATAATAGCCATGAATGACGCCAAGTTCAAAGAAGAGAGAGATAAAATAGACATACAAAAATATGAACATGTGTTCATCAAACTTATGACAACTGAATTGTTAACATGCATACTGCTATTTCAAAGATTGCTGAATCTGCAAAGAAAATAATGTTGTATGATTGTGTAAGCTAAGATTGATGCAGTATTGTGATTGAGATATCATATGATGTGGTATGGATGACATCAAATATCTGCAAATCTTCCAAAAGACTGTGTAAGCTAAGAGATTGATGAAGACATTTTTCTGCAAACCTGTCCAAGAATTTTGCCTGCAATCAAGTAAATAATTTGAACTATTTTTTCTACAATGATACTAATACCATGTACATGAAGCAGATGATGAAGGAATCATATCAATCTCCTAATGCAATATCATGATGTATAAAATAAAAATAAAGTTCCAAAGAATGTCATACAAAAGGTATCACAAGCCTTTCTAGTTTCTAGGACATACTTTGTTGACCAAATCCTATCAATAGGATCCTGTTGATAGGATGTATCGCTTTTTAGGGTTTCAAATAAACCATATTTTTAGTCAATAAAATGAGAATTATCAAATATGATGCTACTGCTTTGCTGTCACAAGATAATGACATGAATACATAATTATCACAAACAAGTTCATTGAAATTAGGCATTAGGAGAGATACACTGAGCCCCTTCATAGCAACAATTAAAATGGTTGTACCAACAACCTTGTCTTGTTTTGGTTGAACATATATAGTATGAATTAAACTTTCGCTCCCCAGAAATGTTCTTAATACAGATGTGACATATAGAAATTGTATTGCTTTTGCAAATTCATCATATCAATTGCAATGAGATACCATCATCCCACTTTGAAAGGGATAGGACTAGTGCAGGGAGTTCAAATGTGATGAAGTCCTTTGTTTTGCTTTTATGCCCTCTTGTGTTTCTGAGCAAATCCATTAATCATGAGGATGTGGGTTGATCTTATCCTTATCCATACAAGTTTGATGAAAAGTGATTGCACTGATAACATAAGTTGCATAAATAGGCAGGTTTACTTGCTTGGACCACTCCTTAGTTAAACAGTACTTTTTTGCTTCAATATCTTGCTGTAATCAACAATGGTGCTGATCAATTACATACTGAGTTAGTTTTCACCACCTTTTGATGGTTGATTGTAAGTTCAACAGGCTCTGTATCATCTGACATCAGGTTCTTAGAAAGCTTACTCCAACATTGTAAATTAGTCTGGTTAATCTTGTTTAACACCCTCTGTATTGACAATAAGATTTTAGCAATCAGGATCAAGTGGAATCATGAGTGAAATGTTGACTGTGTTGTGTGAAATAAGGACATTGAATTCAATGTCCCCTTTCTGATGAAATTCAATCTTCTGCAGATAGTTCAATGGGTATTGGTAATGAGCAGTCTTGATGACACTGATGAAACTCATCTTCTTCCATTCAAGCTTTTCCATTGTGACAACCCTTGCAAAATAAAAATCTGTGCAAACATATTGGTGGGGTCCTGGCTCATTCAGCAGTTTATTGAGAACTCCCATCACACTTTTTTCCATGAAGATTTTTGGATGAATCTGCTTGGATGTTTTGTCCAGCTTGCAAGATTAATGATGATAGGTTTTGCTCCACAGTTTGATGATGTTTAAGTGCAGCATTGTTCTTTGACTGAGCGTCACAAGAGTTATGATTTTCACACCCATTGTCAGGCTTCCTATCAATAGAAATATGCATTGGAGGCCCGTTGTTAATCCAATGCCTACCTCATTCATACTAGAGGCTAATAGATTGATCTTCACACAGATGGAATCTGATGTAGATTATTTCCTTATTTGATGGAAGTTATAATTTTCAACAATGTTGTCCACTTCTTGCCAATGGTGTTATGCATGCAACATCAATGCTGGGTGGATCTCAGACTTTCTGCTGAAACAGAAAACGCCAAAGAGCATCAAATCTTCTTTGGGATATATTGGTGTGGCCAAAATCATCAAGTTTAAGATACTTGAATGACATTCAGTTTCCTAAGCCACACAGTAATTACAGCTGCAGATTCAGGTCAGAAGTAGCAACACATCAATAAACTTCATCATAACTCAATTTTGGAGAGAATTATAAAAAATGATAGTACTTGTTGAGATAGAAGGCACAAAATAAATACATCAATTGTAATAATTACCTTTTAATGAATCAATGTACTTTTTCTTCTTGAGCAAGTCACTTGTTGATTGAAACTTCAGGTCCATTTGTGCTGGTGGATACATCAGTAAGTAGGCTCCAAGCCAAGACATTTGCTTTGCTTGAGGTTCCATTGGGAATGGCCTTTCATCAAAAATGTTCAGATTATGAATTTGCCAAAATATTGTCTGTCTCATGTAAGTGCAAATAACTTTGTTCTCATTGTACCATTTTTGTCTTTGCTCCTTACAATATAAAAGTTAGGGCAGCTTGTGGAACATTGGAAGTTCAATTGTTTGTTGTAGCTGGTGAATGATATATAACAGAATTCATTGCATATTGAAGACAAGTAATCTACAACAAGACAGGAATGAAATAGAGTTGTTTGACAAAGTAAATTGAGTTTGATGCAGGGTTGCTGTGTTTGTTGGTGTTGTAGCAATGGGGGAAGGTAGAAGAGCAGGATTATTTTGTGGTGGAGAAGGAAGATGCAGAGGTGGAAGAGGATTGATTTGAGGGATGCTAGGAAGATGATCAACCTTGACACTGATAATGTTGAGCTCAGAAGAGTTTTTCTTCATCATCATTTATTTTGAAGATTCCTACTATGAAGGTAGACTCTCTGACATTTCCAGGCTTTGTTCTCTTTGTCAGCTCTTGTGACAATGACATTGACATAATTGCAACTCATTCAGTTGAATCTAAAGAGACAATGCCAATAGGCTTTGTTGAATACATGCCATGCATCATTGAATATCAGACAAATAAAAAATATGGAGCTACAGAACAATAATCTATAATCATTATACTGTTTGCAATAACATCATCAATACTTCATTAATATGAATGAAGACAAATTTAAAGTTGCATTCAGGATGGTTTTGCAATGATTTTGCAGTCACTGCATTGTGAGACATTGTCTTCAATTTGGCACAAGATTTTGAAATAATGAAAGGGATTCAGCTCACAACTTTCAACCATCACAGAGCCATTAATAGATGAACACCTACACAGCAAGACCGATTCTCTCTTTGATATTATGAAGGGCAATGATAGCAATGAAATATGATGAATTGCATTGTTTTTTCAGCTAGGAAAGCCTGGTCTGAAACTCCATACATCCAACATAGCTTCCAAGCAATGAATGGATGGATGATGATTGTTTTTTCATTATCAAAAAGGCATGAATGAAATTTTCAATAATGAAAGGGAGAATTATCAGCTTAATTCAATAAACCATGACCCCAATTCATACAATCTACGATCATTGACAAATAGTAAATGCATCAACCATGTTTAAAAAGCCAGATTAAGCCATTTTCAAAAGACTCTGCAATCAACCCCTAGTAGTAGGATATATCCTACTATCAATACTGGCAAAAGTAATTATACATAAAAGGCACATTATTTTTCGCAGTGCATAATATTATTATGCACTTCTTATGTCCTTTTTTCTGTATCAAATCAACAAAAGATTCAGCAATAAACATAAACAAGGTATGAACATATGAATCAATTATCAAAATCTTCATCACATTGGATGAAGATATGGGTGTAATCAACGAAAATAGCACAATCAAAAGTGTACTAAAGCATAGTTTGATTATGCTTCACATCCATGTTCTTCCAGTGATGTGATACCTCAAGAGTTCACAAATCTCAAGAATCTCAGTCCCTTAATTTGAGCCAATCATAATGACACCCACCATTATATTGATGGAAACAGATCAGCCATTAATGGGGGCAACCATTAAATTAATGACCAGCTATTCTGGTAATTGATGTTGTGCCCATGGGTGCTATGCACCCTTAGCAAAACATTTTACTGGTTTGTTTGTTATTGAAATCCTGAAGCAGCAGTTTGTGCCAACTGCAGCACAATGTTTCATACAAGGATATCTTGAGGCAACCATATGCTGAATAAATTAAATAATATTACTCTCAATACTACAGCTAAAAAGTCAAAAAATACTACATTTGTTAGGTTATTGTATTTGAAGTACATCTGATGTGTTTGGTTCATTGTAAACCATTACAACAACATGATTTGTTCATCAACGACAGCCAACATCAAACTTACTTTTGTTTTTATGTTGGAGCTAAGTGCAACTTATTCATACTTGAATTTATGCAAGGTGCTCTTGTTTGTTGTTTTGGAAACACACATATTTTCAGTACAATGAGTCATATTTTTAAAAAGGGCATCTGAGAGAAGAGAGAAATATCAAGTTCTATGACCATTTTGTCATTATAACTATCACTAAAGAAAAGCATGTCAGTCATCACTGTGCAAGTTCTGTTTTGCAGGAACTTGCTTGCCTGGATCATTTATACAGAAACTTTGTGATTTTTATCAACTGCAAAGAGTACAACATGCTTGTGTTCAACATTTTTTCTAAGTCATGTTATCCTTCTACACTTCTTACCCATGCTATTGTACAACAGTAAATTCTACACTACAAATTTGATCCTGTGCAATGACCTATTTCGATGCTACACAATGACAGTTGATGTTATTACCTCATGCTACAACATTCTACAACATAACTATGATATCATACATTAATACATATTATAAATAAATAATTTGTGTCTAGATTTGAAAAGTATTATATGTCATGACAAAACCTGCTCTGTGACTGCCAACCTCTCAACATTGGGGTATACCCCAGTGATGTCAACAGTCTCCACATCTCTGTGTTCTTTTGCATCAAACACTGCTGTGAGAAGACTGATTCATTAGCCATAGTGGGTGATGTAGCTTCTTCCTTTGTGAATTCATCTTGTTGTTTTGTCCATTGGCACATACTTGGCCCCTCACTCTGTTGTTTCTCTTCTATTTCATCAACGTGACTGTTGATAGTGCCTTGCGCTTCTGTTCATCTGTAAGATTTGATTCAGGTACTGGTATAATCGTGTCCATCTCATGAAGTTGACAATTCCTTTTTGAGTGAATTTCCTCCTTTGGCTTTGAATTTTGCTAACCCTGCTTTTAATGAGTATTGGTTGAGTGGAATTTCAATGATGTGTTCAGTGACTTCTAATTTGGTCATAGGTGTGACTTCCCTATGTGAGTTGTCATGTTTGTTTAACAAGGCCATCTGATATTCTTCCTTGTATGTTTTTGTTAGGCATTTGCCTCTTGTAGCTCTGGTTGACCTCCTTGCTTTGCGATTGTCAGACCCTGTGTCATCTAATTCCCCAATTTGGTTGATGATGTTTTCAATGTGCTGTTGGGTGTCCTCCATTTCAGCAACAAGATTGCTACTGCCCAGTCTTCAGTTTCATTGTTTGCAGCAGTTGTGTCTTCAATTAGCTATTGCTCATTTACCCCATCAATAGGTATCATATCAATGTCTCCTTCATCATATCCGCCAGATGTGGATCTCTGTTGCCAAATGCTAGGTGTGGTAGCTCTCTGTAGAGGTCTGCCATTTCAACTACTTCTTGGGCTTCTTGGTTTTGTTGATCAAAAACTTCTATTATGTGATCATTTTCTGCCAGTTTGACCTCAATTCCAGTAAGTTCTGCAGAAATTACAGGAAAAGGGTCATTTGAGGCTTGGGTGGGTTTTGTTGGTTGACCTACCCTATGATTCCAGGTGTAGGGGATTCTTTTGTTATAAGCAAACACAAGTACTCTTCTTTTGCCTGTGTCATCAAGCGTTTATATAGCTGTTACCATGGACTCTGGCATCAGCAGTTTCTTGAACTGGCTTTGTTTGATGATCTTTACTGTGGTTATGGCAAAGAATTTATAGGTTCCTTGTAGATTTCAGGTTGGACCAAAGCATATGGCCAGTCAGGTTCTGGGTGTCATGGTATTAATGGGGTTGGGGTCATCAAAAACTTTGCAGTAACTACCAAATTGTGCTTTGCAGTGTTTGGAGAAATCCTGCTTTTGTCATATGACTATATCTCTATTTGATAGCACCCTTGATACGCCAGATTTACTTGGGAATGCATTCAATCACATCACAACAAAAGCTAGCAAGTCAATAAGTATAGGTTTTGGGAATTGTTGGTAAGGTAATCCTGACATGATGGCGTGGAAACGTTCTTTGACGCCTCTGATATATTGTTTGATGTCTCCAACATGCTTGGAGCTTGCTGTGGTGTTTACAACTACATTGAATAGCTGCCTTTTAAGGGGTTCAAATTGACCATCCACTAATATGGTCAGTACACTGAAGCCTGCTCTATTGTATAGTTGCATTATTTGGACTAGAGATTGTTTCATCTGGGTTATTGTTTGTGTTGGAAAATGTCTGATGGTTGTAAATTTAATCCCTCAAGAGGCAATAACTAGGAAAGGTGTGCCATTGACATGCCTTACATTGGATGTCAGGCATACTGCTTTCTGCTTTGCTTCTGGATAGGAAATGTCATGGAATTGCTACATAATCAGTTTTCACAGGTGTTGGTTTTGTCCGTGTTATTTTTCCTCTTATTCCTAATAGGTCAGGTCCACAAACTTTGTGAACGTTAGTGACATCTTGGTGAGTGATTGGGCAGTTGGCAATCATGTTGTGACATACCATATCTGCAAATTTGTGAATGGTGAGGCTGCCTTCTTTTGCAAGAGCTTCCCTGGCTTTTTTTAGCGTTGATGATTTCCTTTTTGGTGTGTCTGTCAAAGTTTTCTCTTACTGTGGCAATGAGACATAAAGTTTTGATGACTGTGTTGATCTTGGTATAGGGTAGGCTCATCTCCTTCATTTGGAATATCATGATTTTGTGAACGGTATCAACAACAAAGACTCCCTCCATGGATTTGGTATCATATTTGATTTTGTAGTGTTTTTCAACCTTGTGGAAGGACAGGATGTTAGCGAGTCCCTTTTGGGTCCACCCATGCCTTGACCTTCCCAATGTATCTGAACTTATGCATCTTGGTTGCGCCTGCATTGCAATGTGCCAGAAGTCCAGCTTTGGATCTTTGTACGTCAGTGAGATGTGTCTAATCAATCACTTGTCTGAAAGTAGTGCAGGTTTCAAGGTAACAATGGTCATTGTTCCGTTTGTGGTTCCTTGTTCTTTTGTTGTATGAATGCACATTTGATGAGTCCTGTTCCGACTTTGGCCTCCATTCCATCTTCTCTGTCTCCAGTTTTGCTATTACTGTCTTCAAGTTTCATGTTTGCTATGCCAACTTCATACTGTTTTAGTGGGCATTCATTTTTCCAGTGCCCTGGTTTGTTGCAGATGTGGCATTGTCCTGGTTTAGTGCTCTTGCTCTCATGTTGTTGATGGGTTTGTATGAATGCTAAAGCTTCTTCTGCTCATTTATTTAGGGAAGCAGAGTAGTTTCTTGGTAGGATTGACTTGTGTATATTTAGCATGTTCAGTGCTTGTGACAGAGTAGTTGGGGAATTGTTGTACCCTTGAGCATACTCTTCCTTGAGTGAGTTCTTGAGCTTGGTGTACCATTTTGGATTGGCACCACTTATGAACAGCACAGACTGCAATGCCTAGGACACTTGTTTTGTTGCAAGCAGTATTCATGGTCGGTGGGCTTGTCTGGATCATTTGCATTTTGGAGCTCAAGCTTTAATAGTCCCAGTTCTTGGCCAAAAGTGCCTCAATAGGTCTCCACCGTCTTGACTCTTCCTTGGAACTCTTGAGGTACAGATTGTTTGTCATTTCCTTTTGTAGGAAAACATACACATGTCATTTAGCTTGGGTCAGAGCGTGTGTTCCTTGTGTGTTAATGTTAAATTGACAGCTAATTCCTCTGATTAATTTGAGTAATTTGCAGACATCTTGGTCACTTTCAGTGCTGTTGTAACCTGATGTTCCTTCCAATTTTGTCATTAACACAGGGGAGCATTGGCCTTTAACTAGTGTGTATGCCCTTTTTCCTGTCTGTTCCAATATATTTCTCTCGTTGCTTGATTGTTCATATTCATGGAACCAATGTGCTTGTAAAATTCATCTCCTCTGACTGGCTTTGGGGGAAGAGCAACTTCAAGTAGTTTGCTTTTTCTGATTGATTCCACGATGTCTGGTCCGCCCTTGGCATGTTCCCATTGGATGTAGTTTACTAGTAATTCTTCTGATTTGACAAATTGGGCGGCGTGCTTTGCAAGTCCATATTCCAAGACTGCATTTTCAAATCCTGATACTGTTGATTTATATCCAGGTTTTCCCACATAACGTTTTGTGTTTTGGTGGTTCCCAGGCGTTTTTCTTTTGTTTCTTTAACCATATTCTATAGTCATGTTGATGAGACTACAACTTCACTTTCATAATTTAAGCATTCACGCTTTGTTTGCACCATCAGGGTGGTCAAGTGAAAGTTAGTTAGCTCCGGAATTAAACATGGTGATCTGATGTAACTATAGAATTATGACAAATGTTGTCACATCACACAACTTCTAGTGCATGCAAATAAGACAGTAAAATACAAATCCCAGGTGGGTCTTTTTTTGCGCTTCGTCCGTCTCTGCTGGACAGATGGTGGATGATGAAAAAGTGTTTTTCGTGAAAAAGCAAAAAACATTTTTGTGCACAATGAAATCAATCTTCCGCTGGCTAGGTTGGAGCGATAATTTTTTTTCCTTTTTTGTGAGCAGTGATCACCACTTCCATGCACTTGACAGTCATCAATCAAGTAAAAAAAATGACAAGTAATGACACACATGTGGAACCAGTGAATTTCAGTTATATTTGAATTTGTCACCAGGGCTATATATTACAAGAAAGAGGAGAAAAAATCATTAAGTTTGATATACATGTCACTATTTTTACCATTTTGGCGCCAGGAGGACCCACCCAGGATTTGTATTTTACTATCTTATTTGACATCTAGTCTCTTCACACCAGTCATTATTTATTGTGAAAATAAATACTTTACAAACTCAATAGATTTGAAAAATGCAATAAACAGGAGTCTGGTGATCAAAACATTGCAGTGCTCCAACCAATCATTACATCTACCACCTTAATAATTAACTTTAGAATTATGTTGATAACACCCTCTCTCTTGGTTAGAATGGATGGATGCATCTCAATATCATGGCCTTGGGTGCATCCTGAATAATGTATCTCATCCAGTGAAGGACAAATAGTCCCAGGCTTTTGTGGAATGAAATTCAATATACTGGATGAAAATTTAGTCACCCCATTCTGCTAGCATAAATACAAAAGAATTCAAAAGAAAAAATCATCATCACAGGTCATAGCCAGTCCACCATGCACTCTTCAGTGATTGCAGGATTTTGAAGAATTGTGGAGTCATCTGGAATTCTTCATGTCACAACTCCTAAGCCCAAGCATTCAGCTGTGGCACCTATTACAATACTCAATATTAAATCCACATTTTAATCCAAAGACCAAGTCTATTTCAATTTAGTACACTTTTTACCTCAAAGTCCACATAAACCAAGTTTTTGTCTTATTTTTCTATCAGGAAGATAATGGACTGGTGGTGAAGCTATGTGGTAATAAAATTTGGCAAGAATATTTTTAATACATATTTATACATGTCTGAATGAAAAATCATAATTGTTTTAGTTAACTATTGCCAATAAAGGTTTGAAAGTTTACTATCACATAATGTATAAAATGTTCAACAAGCTCACTCTCTTCACTATGGTTGTACAAGTTACCAGTTTAATACAGGGGTATTCTGCACAAAGTGATACCCAATATTGTTAAAAGTCCAGGCAGTCCAAAATGAACCTAATGGGCTTAACCATGGAAACTTAGAAAATCATACTTTCTGGACTTTTTACACCTATGAAAAGTCTAAAAAAATTGGGTTATACACCATAACTATGGAAATCTAACAAATTGTTACTTTTTTCTACCCTGTGATTGATCATTAGTGGATCAGCCTGAAAACTGCACCAATTAACATAGAAATGACAACTCTAGAACCAACCAAATAATCATAAAACTCCAATTCTACCTTTCTTCATATTTTTATGATGCACACATCTCATAATAAACAAAAGTATCTTTTCACACAAATCACTTACCAGGCTTTCTCATGTCAATGATGACAAAGAGTCAGAGACACTTTTGATGTGCTTGGACCAACATATTTTTGTCATTCTTATTGAATGCGCTATGATGCTTGTAGGTTTCTACACACAAAATCAAATGAAAACATATTATCTTTCGTTTCCAGTGTAAATAAGCAAAATAGGGGACAAATAGGTGAGAATGTTTGCTGTCCTCAACTTTAGATGGATGAATATCAACAAATGTGACTTGTACTTCATTATGATATTTTAGCAGAGATTCACAATATGATTCAATTGAGAGTATGGAATTGGTTGGAATGTTGTTGATGCAATACATGCACTTGAGGGCTTTGATATTGAGTATCTGTCAAAATTTGTCAATTGTCATTGGATTCAAAATGCAAGTAGAGTTGATTTCACAAATTGTGCGGAATGTATTGATGGCATCTTAATATGTACACAAAAGCCTTCTGAGGGAAATACAAATGAATACAATGTTGGAAGGAATTTTTCTGATGATAAAAAATAAATTCAGTTTGAATTGCCAAGCAGTGTCTTATGTTTGTGGTAGATTTTTGGATGTTTCATGACAAATGGTTGAGCATCATCTGATTGCTTAGCATTCAAAGCAAGTGATTTGTTCAATAGATTGGAAAATGGTGTGTCAAAAGGGGGATTTTCATTATTTTGGAGACTATATGAATACCTCAATGCACCATATATGGTGATGCCATATCCCAAAATCAATCTGGAAGTAAGGTTGATTACACATTTATGACTCACAAGTAAGTTTTATTGTATGTGCTCATTTGTTGTTACTAATATAATTTCATTTCAGTTGAGAATGCATGGCATATGCATTCGGTATGATAGTACATAGACAGGGGATTCTTTAGACAGTAATGTCAACATGATTCAGTATCTCCAAAAGCATAGCCATGGTGGGTGAACTTACAAGACTGCATTAATGTTGTATCAATACTGATTCTAAGGAGGAGAGCAAAGATACATTTTTGGACTTGGATGATAATTGGTTGAACATAAGAACCAATGAGTCTAGCTTTCCAGTTATGCAATTAGACAAAGAGAAGAATGAAATATTATGTAAAGATCTCACATGGTGATTCAATTATTTTTATGATTTTCCAAGGCAATGTTATCATTGTTTATACCAACACATAGACAATTTTCTATGTAAGCTGTTACATAATTATGTATTGAGATTTCATAAGAAAAGGCAAAAGGAATTCCAAATTATGGATAGATTTTGTTAATAATATTAAATTAATTGTTTTGTTTTAATAAACTTGCTTATTGCTAAGCACTGACTACAGCAATCTACCAACTGATAATATTGGACATTTTGAAATCATTACTGGGCAAAACCGAAAAGCTGCGTCTCTTTTCCATTTTCGCTTTTTGCAATGTTTTGATAAGATTATATACATCAGACTGATCTTCTACACTGCTAAAAGTCTTGACATATTTTTCATTGACATTCCATGTTTCACAATACTATGACTCAAATTCAGCAGTTGTGTTGAAACCAAGGAACATTCCTTTTGCTGTTGCTTGTTCAGAGAGGATGTTGCAGAGTTCAAAACACAAGTCTCATCACCCTCCTAACTCTTCAAATCACATAAGCAAAAATTGTTTCAATAATGTCTTGGAAAATGCTTTGTACCAATGAGTTGAGTAATCATGCTTTTCCAACATGATCTAAACTATTTTTGTCATTGTCATGTGTTTCATTCTCATCTAAGTCAGCAACAGCTTCAACATGTCATCCCCTTGACTGCCTCTCTCATATATTTTGAAATTATTTGGTCTAGTTGAAGAATCATTGAATTCTATTTCCTTCCATTGCTCCACTGTAGCCATATGCATACATATGCATATTCTCAACAAATTTGAGGGAAATTCTCTCTGATGTTAAGTATCAGAGTGCAACTCTGGAATGTCCTCTGTATCTGGTTTGAATTTTTATCCATTCAATATAATTTCATCATCTGCTGCACTGACAGGTCTCCATAACCACAGTTTTGGTTTTCAATTGCAAGTCTCCCACTTGGAATGTCACAATGACTCAAATATGCATGCTAGACCTCGTTGTAATCAACCGATGCATGAATTAGATGGTGGCATGGACATTGACCAAACCATCGCTTCTTCAACGTTTGACTCTCTTCGGAACTTTTGATGCTTGCAGCCTCAGATTTTTTTCTGCTTCTCAATTTTTCATTCTAAAATGATACATTGCAAGGGTCTGGCATTGGATGCTTATCAAACCATATGTAAAAGTTTTCAATCCCCAACAAGTAGGGCATGGAGTATCACCAATATTTTTTGCCTTAGCTACCTTGGCAGTAAAGCCCCTTGGTTTGCTAATAATCTACACTTTGAAGTCATTTATGCTTAGTTGATACAATGAAAGCTTTGTGCTTTTTCATTTATGCTTTGTTGTATCAAAGACTGCTGTTAGATTCATTGACAAGCCCTCAAATCATAACAATTAAGGTCTCAAAGATACATTTACCATTCTCTTAGTGGATCTGTGGATCTCCTTTGCTTGAATCTGTGGTTTGATTTGGTTTGATGGATAGAGCATCTTTGGAAGGGGGGAAAGCAATGCTGTTGTGATCTGTGGTTTCACATTGTATAAGAGTGTTTTGTCTTAAAATATGGCAAGATCAAGGGGTATAACTTTGTGGGTTTAATTTTGTAAAGACCAACAAGTAAAAACATTTTTGTGGAGTTGCAAGCACTATAAAAAATCAAAATATGTAAAATCATAGTGGCCATGATTATGGGCCTAAGCTAGTAGCTTCTAGTTCATCATCTTTATTTTTCAGTCATTCATTTTGAAACAATTTCAACGTCACATTGAGGAATCCTTGTTTAATCCATGACAGATGGATCAAAGTGGGAAGGAATCTTTTGAAGAACTATAAAGACAAGCAAGAAAAAGTCATCCTGAAAGTTTTATCCCAGCACAATCTAAGAATTACAAGGATCATCAAATGGAGTGGTTAACAGATCAAAAGAACATATGATTCAATTGATAATCATAAAAGTTATTTGATTCATACCAAGGTATAGTCGCAAATGATCCTGGGTATGTATGTAAATAAATGTATTTTTTTATTTTCTCTCAATCACTAATAACATCATCACCATTGGGTCACCCTGTATGACGCCTTTGCAACTCCAGAGAATGAGTGTTGAGTGCCCTGGTTTTTTCACATGCAGCATTGCCTCATGGCGATAGTAATTGAATGAAAATCTGCTAACCTTTTGCCAAAGATGATGCGCAGTCCAGAGAATTTCCATTTGGCTGAGCTTATTGACATTAACCATGGTGAAGCCTTCTCTGGTGTTGAGTGGCAGTGGGTCCACTGCCAATCCCAATGTGTCGTCTGATGAGGATGCGCTGCCAACACAAGCCTTTTCCTGAGAGAATCGGCACTCAACTAGACTTTACTCCTCCCTGTCCTGATCCTGAGTTCCCAAATCTGTGCTTGACTCCAACTGAACCTATTTCCAAGCTGCATACAGATTTCCCTTGATTCTAGCTTCCAATCCCACACAGAGCTGTAGACTGCTACGGGGAAGTCTTGTTTGCTCTCTTGCTTGTTCAACAACTAATTTTGCATACAGGCATTGCCAGATTTCCCCATTTCTGACAGGGTGTACCCCTGGTTGCTTTTTCCAACGCAACAAGGTGTCATGCCATCAAAGGATGGTATGCAACCCAAGGCAGCAACATATTCAAAAACCAGTCCAAACAGTATGCCATTTCCTCATGCAACTCTCCCAACACACAGTTAAATTGTAGAACACAGTAACAAAGAGCAACTGCATCAATGCCACTGGGCCCTACTCCACCTGAACGATGGGAAGCCATCTTTATAACCATGTCTGAAAAAGCTTCAATCAGGATGGCCTTGGGGACCGCTGAATACAGTTTGAAGCACACACGTTTGGGTTCCAAGAGGTCTGGGACACAAAAATTGGGATGTTTTGCCTCAAGGACTGCTCCCACAGTTTTGGTACCATCTATAGTGCATGGCTCCTCTGGATAGAGGAGACTGCCTCCATCACAAGTTGTGATACTGTTGACCGCCAACCTGAATGTCCTGACCAGGAACAACTTGTTGAACCTTTTGGCCTTCACCTCAAAGATTTGGTACTTCTGGCTTGTTGTCCGCATGAGAGCTTCATCATGGCAATCTTTGCCTAGAGCTGCAAACTTGCCTTGTTACCACAAATCCAATTTTTGGGTGAGGCGGTTTCTGACATCCTCTGTATCAACAATCAAGCAAGTTTTGAAGAGGATTACCAATGGGAAGAGAAGAATGCGGTC
>JALLPE010000646.1:4837-20459 GCA_036940025.1 Conticribra weissflogii | reverse complement strand
ATCGAATTCAATGTCGCTCAAAACTCTTTTTTTTGAACATTTACAGCCTACTATGTACCCAACCGATTCTCCGACATTGGATCCTACAATATCACCTACCTTTTCACCTACTTCTTCACCTACAATTTTTCCAACTAAAAGCGTGAGTCTGGTCCATGACTAATTCCAGACCTCTTTCATGCTTTTCAGATGATTGTATAATCCAAACGACTTATCTTTTTCTTCTCCAACTTTTGAAAGCCAACACTGAACCCGACGGAGGTAACAATCGTTTAATGCGATAGTTTTCACCTGATCTTGAGACGTGTCCCTAACATGCTGAACTGTCGTTAATTTCGTTTCATCATTCACCCAACCAGTCCCCCACACTGTCCCCCACCCATTACCCTACCCTGTCCCCTACCCATTCCCCCACCGTATCTCCAACTTTTGTAAGTATCACCAATCATCAGGTTATCCAAATTTTCATTATCCTCTCGCTGAAATTTTTTTATCTCAATTTTTCTCTTCTTCCTAAACCATCGTTAACTCGAAAACAATGCATCGTACGTGATAATTTACAACAGTCTCCCACCTTTAGCCCAACAGTTTCACCGACGGTGTCATGCACTGCTCGGGAACAGATCCAATGCTGCCGAGATGACGATGATGCCAAATGCGAGAAGCTGGGTTGCAGCCTTGATGATTGTTAAATATGACGCAAACTCCCTAGTGAGATTACATGCCGTAGCGTGGTTTGCATCGATTTTGTCATCATTGCAATTTTTCATGTCCCGATACTTCATGTCTATACAAAGTACACGGATTCAAGACGTTGCCAGGGGATTATTTATCACTCTCCACGTTCTTTTTTGTGAATGCAAAGAAAATTAGTGCGATTGGATTGAGATGAAAAAAATATGAAATGAAGTATGAATGTTATGGGACTAGGAGAGAATTTGCTTTCTTTTATCTATTTTTTATGTGAGGCTGATAATGACAGTAGTAAAACATACATCCCCTCTGTTGCATGATTAAAGTTATTGTTACCTGTTTGTATCATCGGCATCATCTATTTCAACCGTACAGATATATTTATGATTATTGCAAAGTATATCTTCTATCATTCAACCATACAGATATATTTTTTTGAGTATTGTGACGTCTAAAAATCCTTAAATTTTTTTGGAAGTTTTCCTTAAATTAAAAAAATTGTTATCTCATTGTATCATATGTATCTTTTATCATTCAACCATACAGACCACATTTTTGAGTATTGCAATGTCTACAAAATCCATCATTTTTCTGGAAGATTTCCTTACCATCTCTTTCATTTTTAGCATAGACTGTTTTTGATAATCATCTCATCATCATACTAGTGTGGTGATTCAGTCTTGGGTCCTAAACACAATCATTAGCTCTATTGATTCATCTCTTCAAGATGGAATTGTACAACAGCCTGCTATGGTGGGTGCATAGTTGAATCCTGATCATTCCTCCTCTTCCTAATAGACTCGGGGGTATTCCATGTGATGCGTATGTGTACTGAGTGGATGTACATTGGATCAGTAAGAATTGTTGACATATCACATATCAAATGCTGCAGGTATGCAAGTGTACAACAGTCAATATTAGAATATATATACCTTAACATACAATGACGATGATTTGTTAAAAATAAAATTTGACTCATTGCAAGTGTAATGTGCATCTGGTGATCCAAGTTAAATTATTGAGCAGAAACATTAGCTCTATTGGTTCATCTTTTCAAGATGTTCATGACTCATCATCTCATCATCATCTCATTGTGTCATCATTTCATCATCTCTAAACAATCTACAAAGATTAATGAAATTACTATCACAACCATTCTATTAATTCAATATCATAGAAGACATGGTAACATAATACAATCTTGATTCTCAGATTTGATTGATAGGTTGTACCTTCACCGTGTTGGATGATCCCTTGTAAATTCCTTACACTTATACGTGAGTACCTAAAACATGTCATAAATATAATAATATTTACACTATGTCCGAAATAAAGGTATCTATTCTGCTCGCAACCAGAGGAATTGTGGAATTGCTAAAATTTTTATTCCACCCAATGGATCCCATCAACCTGGATGACAATTATTCATGTTGGTATATTTTCATGAATCTTTACAGCTCTCTTTCTCGATTTATCGGGATCTTGTATTTGGACACATACCGTGGTATTTTTCTGTTCAAATGATTCCCTAAGTAAGTATGTTCTCTCTAGGGAGAGGATTATTTTTCTTTCGAACGATATATAAAAGCAGGCGTATGATACAATGCCATCCTAAATTTGATAAAACAACAACAATCTGAAGTACCTACGATCAGGGCAAAACCGTATTTTTTACACATGCATGTAGATCAAACTTTTTGATAGGGGAGTAGATTGTTGTAGTATCATGGGTAGGTATAGTAGGCTGTTCTCATCGAAACCCTCCTCATGATTCCATCACTCCTCATTCCCAAATATATTACTTTCGTAACAGCTCCATTGCGTTCGGGCCTGGCAAGTTCAAGTACGGTACTTACCACTGTTAGTACTACCTAGTTAAAAAGACTTCCTTCGATATTCCTTTCCCGTGTGTAGTAGTTTCAAGTGTTACTGACCTACAGTAAAAGAATGTTAAATAATACAAATAATTTTATTCGTCAACGGTACGTACTTGAGTCAAGGATTTTCCTGTATTGTATTCTTATAGGTACGAATTATAATACGTCGTAAGTCTTATGAAATAGCATAATTTATAATGTGCAGTGGGGCAAGTGCCGGAGGGATTTGATGGGTCTAGAATCTGTCATGTGGACACATTTTCATGAACGAGGTAAGTAGGTACCATACTATTTTTTTACAATGGTGTCAGGTAGTATTGTAAGCACCTACCATCCATTTTGGTTGGTATCAGTGGCAGGTTGGTACAGTTCTATCGTAATTTGATTTTACGATATAATATATGATACTTGCTGTGGTCATTCTTCCTCGGGAATGACTTCGTTCACAATGCCCATACAAATGTCGGAACATCTTGTGCTAGGTACATAAATATCGTTCCTCACCGTATTTTCTTTTGTTTTGTACGTAATACCATATATATCTATGAATTAATTTCTGTTTCGTATTCACGTATAATTATGAACGGAAAACAAACGAAGCAGATTTTACTATCGTAATTCTTTACCGAATTTCAATATGTTTTTAGTATTGTATGGTACCTTGACATCTAATTAGGAAGTTCGATATTAGACTCTGTTACCATTTTCATTTTAATATTATATTGTACAATATCCGGCGACAGAAGCAGAGCGTAAGGTAAAGTAGAGTTTTTCAGTACAATACTGATTATTAATGTGCATCGAGATGGTGATATTGTATTTCTTATTTTCGTATTCTCAATCTGCTCACATATTATGCAATAATAAGGTAAAAGATGACCGTCTCGAAACCAGGAGCATCGAACCATCTCAGCGGCGCCGACACCAACAGCATCACCAGCATCCGAAGCCACAGACGAAACGTCAGCGACACATCATATCATCATCATCGTCGTCGTCGTCGCATCCAAGAAGAATCTTCCGCATCATTTTCCGAAGCCATGTCCGTCCCGGAGAGCGTCGCCTCGGAAAGCGCCGCCTTCGACGCTTTCGACGCCAATTCCACCGCCATCGCCAACTCCACCGCCGCAGATGCCGGCGCCTCGTCCCTCGCCGGCGCCAGCGCCACCCAAGATCTGACCGTCGCATCCGCCATCGGGTCGGGACTCGGGTCCGCCGCCGCGACCGTGGGGGACGCGGCCTCCTCTCTGGGCGACACCGCCGTGGGGAGTGCCGTGGGCAGTGCCGTGGGCGCGGCGGGGGAGGCCCTTTCGAACACGTCGCTGCAGGACGTGGGGGACGTCGTCGGGGGGGCGGCCGGTGCTGTGGGCGGTGCCGTGGGCAGTGCAGTGGGGAGCGTGGGCGGATTGATCGGGGGCGGCGGGGATGGTGGCGGCACCACCGACGACGGCGGGGAGGCGATGGACGCGCAGATGGAGACGGAGATGGAGGCGGATCCTCCCGCGTATTTCACGGAGGCAGTGTCGGATGCGGAGGAGAGTGGAGGAGGTGGAGGAGGAGGAGGATCTCTCACGAAAGAGCAGTATCAGAGCCTGCATCGCCACGTGCAGCTGTGTCCCGGATTCGAGGTGTTCAAGGTCCAGGGATATGCCGATCTGGAGGGGCTGAGGGCCGATTTGCAGAATTATTTTGAATTCGTCCGAGCTGGGCGGTTGTCAACGGCGTCGTCATCGTCAACGGCGTCATCAACGTCAACGGCGTCATCGTCATCCACTGCAGTCGCCCAAGGCGTTGCCACCACCGTCTCGCCGGCCGCTGAGACCAACGCCAACATCACCGCCACCGCCACATCTGCCACGTCTGCCACGTTTGCCCCCCTCACGTCACTTTCGCCAGTCTCGGAAATCATCGGAACCAACGCCACCGACGACGACGTTCTCGACGACAACGACGACAACAACGACAACACCAACACCACCGTCAGTGACACCAACAGCACGTCCTACCCCGTCACCGAAAATCCATTCCCTTCGACCAATGGCACGGACATTGACATTGACGTTGACATTGACACTGATGCTATGGAAAACACCACTGCCGCCGTCGCAATGGAAAACACCACCGCCACCGGAATGTCCAACGCCACCGACACAGATGTCGACAACTACGGCAACGCCACCGACTTCGATGCCGCCGATGTCAACGTCAACGCGACAACTACCGATGTCAACTCCACCGACGTCGCCCTTTCGGACCCGATCCCTTCTTCGTGCCGCACCGACGTCTTCCAGTGCGGCGATTTCTCCCTCGTCGAGCGAGATCCGTCCGACAACTGTCGCTACCCCCCCTGCGCCGACGGCACGGCCATCCCCGAGGAGGTCCAAGCGAACGGCCGATTGGACGACGCGGGCGCCGGATACGGAATCGACGACGACGACGGCTATGGCGACAATGCCACAGACGCTGCCACTCTCAATGCCACCGACTCTGCGGGTTTCGAAGGGACCGCCTCGGTCGTCCTTCCCACCACCTCCACCGTCGGCGACGGTGACGATTTCAACATCACGAATTCTACCGACGTCGAGGAAGACGATTTCAACAACACGACTTCTGCTTCGGCCACGGCGTACGCCTCGACCATCGGCGACGCAATTACGACTTCCGCATCGACAATGCCAGCGGCGAGGAAACGAATTCGTTCCCACGGCGACGAAGGGACCTTCGAACGGCCGAGTCTCCGTGGACTGCGACGATTGCAACAGGGAGACGGAAACGGCGACGACGAGGCCGAAGCGGGCCAAGGTGGAGTTGCCACCGACGAAGTCATCCCCGCGGGCACGCCCATCGTCTTCGACGTTTGTCCCAACACCCAATTCGATTTCGAAAACCTCCCGCCCCTCGCGATCGAAACCCCCGTCGAACACCCCCTCTGGATCAACTGCCGCAAGGATTTTCTGGGGAGCGCCGATCCGGAAGATACCCGAGACGCCTGCGTCTTTCTCGGGGGCAAGACGCATTGGGTCTTCTACCACCGTCCTTCCCCCGACGGCCAACCCGCCGCCGCCGTCGTCGCCGCCGCGTCGGGGAACTACCTCGCGACCGTGCGGGGGTTCACCTTCCGGGAGGCCACCGAAACCTCCATCCTCCTGAAGGATCCTCGCGGAAACGTCGCCATCGAAGAGAGTGTCTTCGAAGCCAACGCCGGAGTGGCGACCGTCCACGTCGACGGAACCTACGACGGAGACGTTTCGAGCGAGTGGTGGTTTCCCGTCGCCGTCGCGGGAAGCGATGCCACCGTCGCGGCCGCGGCGGTGACGACGACGACCGTGTCGGCGGGGGGAACGCCGTCGTCTCTCACCACGACGACCGCCACGGCCATGTCCGCGACCGCCGCACCCATGGTTAACCCGACTCGCAACGAAACGTCGACACCGATAGTCAACGTCACGGACGACCTTCTCGGCAACGAAACCTACTACGGCGCGAATGCCACGGCGGATCCCTTTTCGTCGACGTCTTCCACCGCGTGGAGCGACGTTACCGCGTCTCCTCTCCCCGGGCGAGATTTGGCGGAAGTGGCATCGGTGCCCGCGTCCGTGGTCAGCATTCGACAATGTTCCTTTGCGGTGCGTGTCCCTCCATTTTCTTCATATATATATTTATATCATTTATATATATTATAATATATATTTCATTGCGTCTCACTTTCTCCCCATCGATCGACACCTTCACACATTGCAGGGCAACAGCGGAGATGCGACCATCCTCATCAACTCGTTCGTGGATGAGATCACTTCCGAAGAGCAGGATCCGGGAACGTTGGATCCCACGGACGATTTATTCAGTGCGGAACCGAGCGTCAGAGCGGATGTCCCGCACAAACATTCCATTCATTTGACGTTGGAGGATTCCACCTTCACTGTGAGTGGCCCGTGTCGTTTTGATGGTGTTTGTGTTTGTGTTTGTGTTTTTGTTTGGCCGTCATCGCCTCGAGAATTCGCCAGGTCTCATGTTTTATCGTTCTTTTTATCACTAGGGAGAAACCGTCAGTAGAGCTGTCATCATGAATGATGGTGCTCGGTTGCAAAGTTCGTTCTGCAGATTTGTCGATAACACTGCGGCGGATGTAAGTGTCATTTCAATATGGATGAACCTCCCTCCTGTTCTTTCGCCTTACCAACACACTGATACGCGCCGCTCGCAGTCTGTCATCAAGCTCCAATCAGGGACGTTGGCAGTGTACGGCAACGAGTTTACGAACAACGAGGTCGGACAAGAGGGCGGTCCCATTCAGGTAGACGTGGCGTCCACCCTCGAGGCCAGCACGGGAAATTGCGAAAAAAGTGCCTTGACCTCCCAAACGGACGGGGGAAGCACCGAAACAAGCACCGAAACAAGCACCGAAACCATGGTCAGTGCTAAACAAGGCCTCATTTCGACCATCACCGGTTCCGACGGGGACGCTGCGGCATCCAACGGGGACACCGCCGCGGCGAAGCAGCAAGACGTTGCTTCGAACGCAACGGCGCCGGGAAACACCACGACCGCCGCGGGAGAAGCGCCCGCGAAAGAAGACGCACCGCAAGCGAAGCCGGTGTGCGGCATTTCCGTGTTGGGAGTGTGCGTCGAAGAATTTGGGCAAGAGTGCCGCGCGGCCACCGACCCTCCCACCGGATGCATCACCACCTGGGACGCACTGGTGAATGCCGTGAAGGATAGATCGCAAACGGATCCCGATTTCAAGATCTGTCCTGGATACACACTCGACGTGGGCACGGAAGGCCCGGTCGTTATCGATGCGGACTATACGTCGATTCAATGCGGGGACGAAGGGTTGCTCGGTGACGAATGCACCATCAGGGGAGGATTCACACAGTTTCAAGTCGTTGGGTCACCGGAAGGCGTGGAACTCTCTGGATTAACGATGCAAGGTTCTACAGGCGCCTCTGTCGTAGCGGGAGGTTCCAAGGAATCCACATTGCGCCTGAGAGACTGTGCGTGGACGGTGAGTTGTGTGGAGTTTACGATAACGTTATTCTCCAGATGACTGAATAATCTCACCTTTTCTTCTCTTTGGTTCAGCAAAACACGGGAGCGAGTGCCGTCCTGATTCGCGACGACGTACAAACAGAGTTCAATGAAGATACGTCAGTACTCTTGGCATCCAATGCAACTGCGATGTCAGTCGAAATTAGAGATTGCGAATTCAAGGTAATTACTTCCATCTGGTCAATGATAGAAGATTTCTTTTTCATCATGACCAATGTCTCATTTTGTTGTATATTACCTTCATCCCACAGAAAAATAAAGTTTCTCACGGAACTGTTAGCAATATGGGGGGGACACTGGTAATTTACAAAAATCGGTTCGAAAACAATACTGCTCTGGTGAGTTCACGCGATTCGTGAGTATATTCAATAAATTATCTAATTTGATGAAATTGACATTGTAAATTCCATACATACGTCAGGGAGGAGACATAGTCATTGCCAACTCAGGAACCTGTAAACTGCAAGAGAATTGTTTCTTATCACACAGCTCAATTGCAGCCGGTACTATCTTCGTGCAAGAAGGAGCGGCATTGAGCGGAAACGCGAACAATTTCGGCGCCTTAAATGCGGCGGGGAAGTTTTCCAAAGGACGATGCAACGACATTTTCCACGAAACCAATGGCACCGACTGCTTAGCAGAAGGAGAACCATGCAATGGATTTTGCATGACTTTTGATGCTGACAAGTGTTCCTTGGATAGCGCAGAAACACCCAACATCCCCTTGGACAATGCCGGGATCACAATCCAGACCAAATTGGAAGACGGCGGGAAACAGAATCTTACTCCCATTATTGTTGCTACCGTCGTGGCAGCATTTACCGTATTTGGAATGGCTGTAATCATCATTCGTCGGAAACAGAAGGGGAAGAACAGAGGCAGCGACACGGATATTTCGAATAGTCGTTCGAAGGGTGGATCGAAGGGTGGGGGAATGTTCTCTAAGTTTAAGAAGAAGAAGGCTCATGACACAAGTGCGTACGACGTGGAAGATGACGAAGATCTTTAAGGAATGTCGGGTGAAAAAAATTGGGTTGATTTTTGTAACATATCATTTGCATGTTAATTTCAAACTAGATAATACTCTATTAGTTCATTTCTGTACAACACAAAGGGAGTAATGCACAGTTCAATCACTTTTCACAATTTTATGCAACGAAAACAAAACGCCGCAACCAACGACCGTAACAGGATATCTTTACAAACGAAGGACGCTCATTAGAGATAACGAACACTTCTTTTTTCCAAAACTTCTTCGGTGTCAAAGGTACTGCGTACAGCAAAACTGCCAACACTGACACCAGCGAATTTTTCCCTGTAAGATAAAGCAGCAAGAATCAACCGGCCTCAATCTACTAACGAATGGTATAATGAAATTATTGAAATTCGAAGATTTTAATGACACCGGAATGTTCTATATTGTAATGTTGTTACCGTGGCTGGATTAATGATGAACCTTGTGACGGATGAACAATGGAAGGAAATAATATTATTATCATGGAGTAGAAAAAGTCTACAAGAAATCTACATGCAAAAGAAATGTTGCATACAGTAACTTGTGATCAAACAATTTTATAGCGGTACAAAGACTGCGGTTGAATATGGTAGAATATTCCTCCAGAGAGGATAGCACATTTTTTGGAGATTGACAGCATTCGTCTTTTGACTAAATGAACAAAAAAATGCGATGTACTATGATCAGATCAACTCGTGATATAATATGTCTGCGGACCTTAAACATTTTTTTTGTTCTCATTTTTACTTTCTAAAACGAGATCTAACAATATTTGTCGTGGCACTCTTTCTTAGAGAGCATGACATGGTGATGTAGTTACCAGATAATAAAAGCCTATAATCTATCCTTCATAACCAATGGTTCTAATTCTTTCGCCCGCCCGAATCCCATAAAAGCCAATGCCGAAATTTGATCCAAAGATAGACGACTGCCACTGCCCTTCTTATTGAAATCCACAATTTCTTCATCTGTGTTACATACCAAAGTGACAAAATTTCCACAGGCCACGTCTTCTTCCAGATGTGTGGGATCCACGAGAAAAATCGGAGTGCCCTTTCCATTCTTGCTTGTTTTACTATAGTCGTTGTTTGGAAGTATGGCAACGGTCAAAGGGACCGGAACAGGTCCCAAGGTCAAAGATCTTCCCTTCTTCCTTTGCACTGTCTTCTTATTTTCTTCCCCTCTGTCGCCACCTTCACTACCATTATCACCCATTCCCCCCGCAATACCATCCACAATCCTCACATTCCCATCTTTGCGATTCACCTCCACCACTGGCAACCTCAAATCCGCCAAAGCCGCACACGCAGACAACAAAGCGGCGTCCCACACGTTCCCATCGTGATTGACCACATGGATCGAAATCCTCACCCTCCATGCTGATTTTCCCGGTTCGATCCCCAATTCGGTCGGGTCGATGTAACGACTGGAGCGGAGGGTGCGTCGTATCCAGCTTTCGAGCTGTTTGATGTCCAGTGGGTGGGGGGCGTCGTAATTTCTCGTACCGTCCTCGTTGTTGTTGCAATTGTTGTTCCGTTTTTGACTATCATTGTTTCCATGGTCGTTGCCATCCCCATTGTCATTATCAGAAGCACCACGAACATTATTTCCATGGGGATAATTGTAAAATGCCGCCACCGAATCGACCGACTCTCTCCCCATGATATCGAATCTCGGTCCCGAGAGGGGACTGGCCGTGACCAACACGTCGATATCGCCGTGTGTGGGGGTGGCGTTTCCGGGGTGGCCCACGAGGAGCGTGCATGCCGCGATGACTCTCGTACCAGATGTTGGTGAAAGAGAAGAGAAAGCGCCGTTGTCCGCGTCGCTGTGACCATCGCAACCGCCGAGAGTGACCATGGCGGATCCGCGGGAGTTGCGTTTGAGAATGGATGTCAGAATGGTGATGGGGCGGGAGGTGTGGAAGGGACGGCCGCAGGGGCGGACATTTTGACTGATGAATTCTTTTAGGTAGTTCTGTCATTGCAGAAGCAAAGGAGTCAATGTTATTTTTATAATATAGTTCAAGAAAAACGATTTTAACGCGGAATATTTTGAGAAATTTAACAGAGATAGTCAATCGAACAGAGAAAGCACACGCGAGATGAATGATCTCGGTTAGAAAGGAGGAATAGGATAATTTACAATCTGGATCGTCATGGTCGCAACACTGATTTTTCGTTTTCTTATCATCGCGACGCGATGGCACTTACACGTGGCTCCAGCGAGCGGTACGCATCAATAATCCATTCTTGACCGGAAGTTTCATTTTGGATTGTGTATTCTCCTTGACCTTCGTTAAGACGAGCGCTTGGGAGTGTTGTTTTGGATGTCATGATGACAACATGTCATTTGCAATGTTTGAGTGGTGGTCAGGGTGATCGTGTGTGTGTGTTTTTTTGTGTGCAACCCTGCTCTGACGGACATGTATGGTACAAATGCGACAAATAAACGGGGCACGCGGGACGTCCGAGGCGAGAGATACTTCATTCGATAACATTATGGAGGCTTACTCTATTGTATGCAAATAGAATGTCCTACAAGATTAACAGGCAGGTATGAATTGTACTTACCTCTATTCGATAGATCTAACGGAGGAATATGTAAAAAGTGAATCACACGCTCGTTTAATATTATCCGGTACGATACCAAAAATTATAAATTACCTAGGTTCGCACCCTTTGAAGAAACTACAAGATGTGTAACCTTCACAATAATAAACTCGTAAGATTTATATGATTTTAGAAGAAAATTTGTGTCCATGCTAAAACTTTTTCCTTTCCACCAGTGTGTATAAGATCTCTAAGAATAACCAGAAGCTGAGACATGAATCCTGATGGATGGGTTATTGCCAAACAAGTTTTATCAATTTGCCTTCTACAAATGAATAATTCTTTTGCAAAATGGATTTTTGACTAGCATTATAATTATTGTGAAAGGAACTATCACATAATCAAAAACACAAAAGAGTGGGATGTTGTAGCCTCACTAGTTGCTATTTCTTCAAAAACAACATCCCCTTCACCATTGATGAATGTGCTCAAAAACCATTGCATTAAATGACAGTGATAATTTTACTTTGGACTATATGTTCAATGCAACAGAGATTCCTGCTGAGAAATATCAGCTTGTCAAGTAGAAAGAGAAGAACATGACAAGGTTGCAGAGGAAAATGATGCAGGAGGCGACAAGGAATGGGTTGGAGAAAGGCAAACTCATATCTTCATTTACCAGGCATCTGTGCAGTATTTTATTGTGGTAGTATGAGTTGCTAAATCCAACATATGGAATATTGAATGAGAGAGGGAAGAGGTGGGTGAACATTATTTATTTTTGTAGGCTTACCCTTCATAAAAAGAGGGAATAGAGGCAAATAAGCATGCATTGGGTTGATTGGAGATGGAGCTAATCTCAATCAAAGTGACAGTTCTTGGTTGTTTGAAACAGAAGCAAGGTGGATGATCTGTTGGCATTCTTTTGGGCAATGCCCAAGGAGGCAAGGGATGCATTCATGATAGAGATGAATACAAGGAAAGCTGTTGGGACAAATAAGGGGAAAAGAGGTGGAAAAGAAGGCAAAAGAGGATGGTGATAAGGATGCAATTTGAATTAATAATCATGTTTTCGTTGTTAAAACTCACCTGTCCTGTACAATCATAATTATGTCAACTTCCAAAGATGATCTCACTCAGTAACAATAAATCATCTCATGCACTTGATGGATAAAGAGGAGACAAACTCAATTTACATTGCTAGAGCTTTGGTAGCACGATAGTGGCTGCCTATTGTATGACAAACAGACTTTACCAAAAAGCCTAAATTTGATGTAAAACAGTCATGTGCAAAAAATGTTCCCTAGTGTAGGCTTAGAAAAAAATTATGCAGGTTTCAGGTTTTTTACACATGTAAAATTACCGCATTTTATCTTGCACTCCTGAAGTGTATAGAGTCTCATCTCTTTTTGCTTGGTTTGTTTCAGTTCACAGAAACCAAAAATTTATGATATTTTCCACAACATGACAGCAATGGAAATTTTGTTCAAGGAATAGGGAAAATGTCATAAATGTGTTAATGAATATTTACCCCTTGTTTGGAAGGCATAAAGTCAAATATTCTTGGTTCGATTGAGAGAGAGGGGTCAAAAATTGCATTGCTGCAGTGATCCTTTTGTTTTATCAAGAAAAATGATGTGGAATTACAAAATTCCTTATAATGCAAGACAAAACTAAATACTACAATAATTGATATATTAATCTTACAATAATATCTTTTTTCTAATGTCATCAACATGGAACCTCCAGTCACAAAAGAATGATTTTAATATTACAATAATCATCGGCCTATAAATGTTGCAAAATTGAAGAATTTTGTGCACCATTGGATCAAGAATTCATACTTTAGAGGGTATGATTTTTCAGGATGAATTGTATTCATTAGAATTTTGATCTAATATCAAACATTATACATGAATGAATCAATAAGCTTTGATGTCTTTTTTTACATTGATAAAATCATTTTGCAGCAAAAATGATATTTGCACCAACAGAGAAAAGTGAAACTTAAAAAACAATTTATCACCTTCTGTCATGGAACCGATCTCAAAATGTCATGTCAATTTATTCACCAACAATAAAATTCAGTTCTATTTCAATTGCATGAATTTCTAAAACTTTCTTCTTCAATATACTCATCCCAAAACAAAATAATATGCATTTCAAATCATTTTATGAGTATCTATCTTCATTCTATCAGTTAAAATGACCCTGATCTGAGATTTTTAAGATGGTTTTTGCAATGTTGAAT
This sequence comes from Conticribra weissflogii, assembly GCA_036940025.1. NCBI lineage: Eukaryota > Bacillariophyta > Thalassiosirophyceae > Thalassiosirales > Thalassiosiraceae > Conticribra > Conticribra weissflogii. The sequence goes on along the minus strand of JALLPE010000646.1, from coordinate 7,022 downwards.
CATACCTTCCTTACTATTGGTAGGAAACAATCAAATTCAAAAAGTTGGGATATGGCTAATTTCAGCAATTCCCAAAGCAAAGCAGTTTCAAACACCATAGAAATAATGACTATTTGAAGTGTATTTCAATCAAATCTTACAATTGAGGTCATGTCTTCTCATGCTACCTTTACAGTTGTGTATGGTTCTTGTTCCTAATCACTCATGGCACTAAAAGCAGCACAACACTCAGATTTGATTGTCAAAACCACATCATAAAGAAATAAGTGAATGATTATGTAGTAGAACAGAATAGGATAAAAGTAAATGGTTTTCCTTACAAATAAAATTGCCCAGATGACAATGATATCATAACATAAAAATTACTCTGCTGCATACATTCTATCTTCCCCAGATTACAGAATCAACATGTCCTGGGTCCTGGATGGATTCATCAAGAAGACATGCTGGTTGGAGGTGGAATTAATGCAGAACCTGCAATATTCTCCCTTGGGGCATGTTTTGCCAGTGTCCCCTCCAAAGCTGTCCACTTGCATCGTACAACAGGAGTTTCCTGGGAGACTTGTTAGGATTTGCAGAGATTTGAATTGCCACTGATGGTAAGCTCAAGTACTAATAGGGTCACTGTGAACATTATAAATAGGGACATGATCATCTTATTGGTTGTCAGGGAAATGACTAGGTTTATTATAGTTGTTTAAAAAGTCTGGATAAAAGGAGAGATTGAATGAAAAAATGATTATTTTTTGGAGAGACAGAAGAAAGTGACATCATGTTAGTTTTCTTTTTTGTGATGTGAGAGAGGTTATAAGACAATTTTAAATAACATGGATTATAGTATTATCTACACAAGGAAAATGAGGTGGAGAATTTGTAGTGGGGCCGGAGTCGCCGGTCACCAAAGTATCCTTTAGACACAATGAAAAAGGCCCTTAGTTTTCATCGGTTCCTACGTTGCTACATTGCGTGACTTTATTCAACAACTCCCACTATTATTGCACAATACCGGCTCTATCGTACTTACTACATCATAAAACATAACCAACACACGCAAAGCAGTGTGTCGTCCACTATCTGGATGCCCAGTTTGCCACTCCCACTTCAGTTTTGTTGAGGATTTCGTTTCAATTCGATTGGTACCATTGAGCCACCCACATATTCCGTCAAAACGCTTTCCTTTTGTTCATTAATTTTTTCTTTCTTTTTTCATATATTCATCGTCCCCGAAACCTTTGGTCTCCATATTTCTCCTTCCCCATCGCTCGCACGAAATGGCCTTCATCAACGCCACCAAAGCCGCCCTGCAACATGCCCGTGCCCGCGTCCTCCTAGTCGGAAGCGGCCGCATGGGCCACATTCGCGCCAAAGCCTTATACAGCAATCCTCGCTTCGAATTCTGTGGGATCGTAGATTCAAACGTTAAGGCTGCGGGTGCTCTTAGTGAGATTTATCGGGTAAGGGGAAAAAATAGCATGTTTTCCAACTTTTTAAAATACTGTATTTTATTTATTTTTGGTTCATCGCCATTCACAATTTTCCCAAGGCGCCAACGTTTGAATCACTCACCGAAGCAATTGACCAACATAACAATTCCATCGACGGTATCGTCATATCCACCCCCACTCCCACCCATGAACCTCTCATCACTGAAGCCGCTAGTCACGGAATCTCCATTTTCACCGAAAAGCCCGTCGACGAGACCTCCGTTAAAACCAGCGCTCTCTTCAAAGTATGCAGCGACGCCAATAAAAACAAAGACCTCGACTCCAAAGTCCACTTATGCTGCGGATTTCAAAGACGGTTCGACCCTTCCTACCTTTCTCTTTACAAACAAATCAAATCCGATTCCATCGGCATTCCACTGACAGCATCTATTTTCTTTGGAGACCATCCGGTGCCGTCGAGGGAATTTTTATTGCAAGGCGGAGGAAACATTATTAGCGATTGTTCGGCACATGATGTGGATTATATTCGGTGGGTCTTGGGGGATGAGGTCGAGAGTGTGTATGCGACGGGAACTAGTTCCGATGAAGAGTTGAAGGAGAAAGGTGTTATTGATAATGCTACCATGGTGATGAAATTCAAGAAAGGTGAGAAACAATAATATCTTGAAATCATGTTTCGTCGAGTTCCAGGCGAGCATTTGGCAAGAGAAGAAAATCGGGGTCATTCAAATGCAACTCGA
>JALLPE010000645.1:0-15692 GCA_036940025.1 Conticribra weissflogii | reverse complement strand
TGTTGTTGGTACAGTTGGTACAGTTGGTACAGTTGGCACAGTTGGCACAGTTGGTACAGTTGGTACAGTTGGTACAGTTAGAGCTCAACAATTTTACAAATACAAGACAGTCCTTATTTCTTACTCAGAACCATCCAAGCTACAATATTTTCCTTTTCTCTCTCTTACTTTCTCCACTTTCCATCGTCTATCCATGCTCCAGCTTGGTGGAGAGTACTCTTGCAAATCAAGGTAAATATTGTTGACTTCCACACCCTTGTTACCAATGCAGCAACTGCAACATCACCATCCAATTTGATGAACAGCACCACCAAAGTTGGAGTGGGGGGAGGATGGCCCAGGTTCCTGATGGACATTGCACTTGCAATGAACCACTATAAAATACTCTCCAAAGAAAAATCTCATTCTCATAACAAATTGAAAGTCCAGAGGAAGTGGGTGTCCGGGGGGATCAGTAAGAAGTAATGGCAATGGCAATGTTCCTCTTGCATCCTCTACCCAATTCAGTGTTGGAATGAGCATAAAAGGAGGAGGTGGTGTGTGTGGACCAAGGATGCTTTGGGCAATTGCATCACCATTTTGCCTGTGTGCATTTTTGATGCAGAGAGTCCCAATGGTTTCACTTTTGGTCCATCAATGTAGCTATGTCATGGTGCTATTACCATTGCAAGCACTTGATGATGAATCCATGATGCCAATCTCTCACCTTCCTTGGTAGAGGACTTCAGTGGTGATAACTTCAATGATTTCAATGGTGACAAAAATGCAGTGGCACTGTGAGAGGGGGAATTGTGTCCATCCAAACCAGGGCCTGATTGGAAGAATGGCTGCTCCCTCCTGGATATTACTTCTCATTGGCAGTCTGGCACCTTTTGCTTGACTGCCCTTTGCCCCTGGTGCTGACATGGGAGAAGCTCCAGCAACAATGACAATAATGATGACAATGACAATGGTCACCAAAAAAGTGTGTTTCATGGTCTAGCCACTGCTGGTGGCACACAAAAGCAGCAACAGCAACAACAAAATGTCCATATTGTGAGTGCTCCCCACATTTATCCCATCCTCCATCTCAAAATCAATTTCCTCATCCTCAGCGTTGTTTCCCTCATCACCCCTCCCAATGTGCATCTGCTGCATAAACCACAAGGCTCTTTAAACAAGTGGGAGAAATTGCTATGTCATTGCCCCCCCCCCTTCTCTTCTCTCCTCCTCCATGGGACACTCATATCAGCCACCAAACCAACCTTGCTGTGAATTGACAAATTTTTGGTGATGGATGTGGCAGATGCTGTGATCATGTTGAAGGTGTTCAGAGAGCTGCACAGGAGTGGAGCGGTGGTGGCAGTGACAAGCAATGCATCTTTTGGGAGTGGGTTTGTACATTGTAAAATGGGGAGTATAGTGAGGGGATTTTGGGAGGTTTCCATTGAGGTTCATTACTTTTGTGGATGAGTTGTACAAGGGGGTGGGGGTGGTCTGTGGGGCCATGGACATTCCAAAAATGCAGCAATATTATATCAACACAAGGCATTTGGAGTATGTTGAACCACAGTCAGGACAGCATTAGAGGGATCTGCATGGATTCAAGCTGCATAAAAGATGTACACAAAATCAAACCATGGGTTATGATCAATGTAACAATACAGAGGTCAGAAAATTATTAAGTTCTGGAGCCCTCCCCTACTTCTTACTTACATCAATAAGTGTAATAAAAATATTATCATGTATGCAATTCTTAGAGAAGATGTTGTAGTATAATTGATTTTCACTGATAATGACTGTAATAGTTAACTGTCAGTTGTATTTTTCATCCATGACTCAATTATTAAAAAATAAATTTGCTAAAATATTTGCCGATCCATTGTCTTCCAGGAAGGCAATGGAATCGAGATATTTATTTAGCAATTTATTTTATTCTTATGTGGAGTCACACAACTTAGGAACTATCACAGATATTATCTGTGATAGTTAATATGAAGATTATCTGTGATAGTTGATATGAAGATTATCTGTGATAGTTAACCATCACAGATAATACTGGAAGATAGTGGATTAGCGAATTGCTATTCAATTCCTATGTCATGACATACCGGAAAAATCGCTAGTCTATTTTCATCCTGTGATAGTTTACTAGTATCACCTTTATTTTTAGTCCGTGCTGGTGCGATTGAAATATCCAATACATATTGCCAAAATGTTGTCGCCAATCCAGTACCTTCCATAGACTGTGTGACATGAAGAGGACATTCGTGTAGGATACTACACTTCTAACGGATTATTTCTTCCTTCCACTTGCAGCATAAAAAAGTAAAATCGAAAGGCACGATGAGCGGTGGAACATCTGTTCCACGTGGGCTGGAAAGCCCTTTGAGTCAGAGTGCCAATGCTGTGAGGACTAAAGATGGGTACGCGGTCGGCCATGTTGAAACAATCAAAAGCAATTCGCGAGCGTCCACGATTACCGATGTTCAACCGATGACCCCTTCGAATTCTATTTCTGGAGAAAATCCAGAGAATACTCCCCTCTCTACCTCCATGCAAAATAGTCATCAAAGGACGCTCTTCTTCTACTTCTCAAACGATAGTCCCGATTCCCCATCACACTTTTCACTTCATGCCCAGGCCAGCATTAATGGCGGGACCAATGGCCTATACAGCAATTACGGCACTACCCTCACAATTATCATCATAATACACGTTATCTATTTTTATCAATGGAACAAGCGATATCCGCGCAGTACATTGTGCACCAGCTACGACCAGCTCGTGAACAAGAAGCAGTTTTACAAAGCTACTGTTGCATTTCTGAGCCATCCTCCTGTTGATGGTGGGGAACGAGATTACTTACACATGTCATTGAATTGGAGTGGAAATCGTGCAAACGTAAGTCATATTGAAAGTAACCCAGGGAACGTGGGGGAGTTGAGGGGTCAGGTCGCAAATGGCCACGGATCACCTGATGCCAGCCAGAATAGCAACATTATTTGTATAATGTGTCAAAGGGTTTCACGGCCATTTAGAATTGTTAGAACCGAAATTTTACGCCCATTTTTGTGTGGGAGCATGTCAGGGTTACCATTGTTACTCTACGTTTCTCATATTTTATGGCAATGTCGTGCACTTGAGGAGTTGTACGATAAGTACGATGGAAAACTGAACCTGGCTCTACCTGAAAAGTCTTCTGCGACAAAAGTTGCTGGATTGAAAATTGGGACCATAATACTGGACGAAAACGTGGAAAACTCTTCCTATTCGAGATCTTCGGAAGAATTTACTTACTTTCGAGTATTGGTAGCCTTGACATTCACGTCTATTTTGTTGGAACTGAACATTATACGGTCTTTGTTGAAACGAGCAGTACTTTTGGTAGGTTTGGATGGACTTGCATTGAGTGGTCCAAATAGTCTAAATCAAATCCTGTCGCAACGGCCAATATGCTCCTTGGGTTCCCTTGCTGCTGCAGTTTTGACGGTATACAATTCGCAATTTCCCTATGCTCCCCCACCAGTTCTTCCGTTCCTTCGTGTCCCGTACTTGTCGTCTTCGGGGTTGAGTATTTGCTTCAGTATCGTCATTTTAACAACATTATGTCACAGAATTCACCCGATTTTATCCGTCGTGAGTGGGATGCTGAGTGGAATATTGTGGTCTTCTGGAACAACAACATTTCTTGGATCAAAATACTGGGGCAATGCGATGTTCTTTGTCCTGGTCCTATCATTTCTTTTTTCGCTCAAAGCAAGCGACTTGTATTCGCCATACTTGGGAAAATTCTTCCCATGTCTTAACTACGTTTCCTGGGATGATAATGGGATTATAGATGAAACAACCTCGTTTCATTCTTCCAACCTTCCTAGACGAACTAGTAGTCGCGTTGGAAGAGATATTAATGATGATGACTTAGAAATGGGTTCATCAAGATCGTCAACCGAACGGATTCAATTGTTTTCTCGGTCTGATTCAAGCAGCAGTGGAGGCAGTGTGATTCGAGGGAGATTGCCGCTCATAAATACAATGGAATCTGATATGAGTGAAAGCGAAGACACCTCGCAAATGCCAACATCTACATCTCGATATGGCCCCGGACTCTCTAGACGAGGGGGGGGCGCAATGGCAGGATAAGTCCTGTTACATATGGCGCGGATATGGTTGTCAATTCATGTACAAGATTGGAATGCAGATTCTAATACATTGTTTTTCGCTACATGCACTCCTTGGTTAACAGCTAATTTGACCTACCAATGACTAGATTAAAGACAACAGATCATACGAAGTGATCTATGGTAATGACCATCTGCCCTTCAGGTAATCATCAAACAAGATGCTCCACAATCAACCGCTCCCATCCAACTCCAACACCGTATTTTGTCACAATAATCCTAACTCCCTCGAACGAACCGAGTTGTAATCGAATCTAGGAACGGACAGTTGCGCACTATTAAAAGTTTTCGTGACGGGTCTTCATGTATTCGTTGCTGAAAAATTTCTTGGCCTTGGCCACAATCAGAGATTAGCGATGTGGTCCCATCGAACCCTGAGTTATCGAAGAAGAATGGCAATAAAAATTTGAGAATTGGTTAAATCATGGTCACTTGGCTCCCGAAATTGGCGCGGTCTGTTCTTCACTTACCTTTAGTTTTAAATGAGGCGAGCGAGATAGAGTGGCAGGAGGACAAGGTCAGTTAGATTGAGATTGTGGATGAAATACATTCAGTATCAGAGAAAAAACATCGCACCACAATCATCAATCGGATTTCGTTCATCTTGAGGCAAGATATCGCTAGATTCAGTACCGTCTTCATTTTCAGGAAACTGCATTTTACCGTCGATGAAACTTCTAAACGTCACGTATCCAGATTTTTCAACTGCCTTGTTATTATCTCCGCTGCAGTAATCATTATTGAAATTTTCCTACACAAATTCCTTGAATATTTGTTTTATCGCATTGGTACAAATAACGACTTCATGCGAGCTCAAATCCGATTCATCGCTGTGACATGGAGTAAAACCACTCGTAGTTGAATACGTCTCGCGATCGTGTATTATGTTTTTCAAGGAGAAGATTATGCCCTCATTAAGCTTGGACAAAGATGAAACTTGCTTCTGAATCGACAAGAAACGTGATTTCAACTTTGAGATTTCATTATCTGCTGATTCGGCAGGTTGAGATGAAACGCTCTCTTGATCAAACAATTGGAAATCTTTGATCTTGTTCTCTATTGAATGCAGTTTGGATTTTCGATCATTTATGCAGAGTTCAAGTTTGAGCTGACTTATTCGAAGTTCCTCTTCAAGAGTCTCGTCTTGTTTTATTTTCTCCACAATTGCATCAGGATTGGTCGTTCCCACAGCATCAGCTATTTTTTTTAAAGGGTGAATTTCCACGGCATTTGGCTCATTCACTCGAGTCCTATGAGTCGATTTCTCAAATTGAGTTATTTGAATGTGAGCAGTTTGAGGTACGGGTTTTTCTGCAGTGTAGTATTTGGAGTAAATATCTTCATCGGGTGTTGCCCGTCGCAGAGCCTTTTGACGTTCCAGTGTGTCGTTTTTCCGAGCTAGCAGGGAATTTAAGGACAGTTTCAATTCGCGTCTTTCTAAGGCTATATTTGTCAGATTTTTACCAATTTCTTTCATTTTTGCTTCAATGCTGCCTATTTCTTTCGACAGATCATCGTCTCCTTTCAATAAGTCCGATATTTGCGATTTGGACAACACGCACAATTGCTCAAGCTCAAGATGAAGTTTCTTATCAGAGGGATTATGGAGTTGCGAAAAGGAAAAAATTTGACTGTATACGTTTTCAACTTCAGTTGCCTTTGATACAAGATCTTGAATCTGCTCTAACCTTGTTTGAAGTTTTTCCAGCATAGACTTTTTGGTCAAAATACCCTTCCGGCTTCTTCCATGACCAACAATGCTATTTTCAATGTTGTCGCACAACTCAACTAGGCATCTATCCTTTTCAGCTGCCTCTACAACGAGGTTGTCATATATTTCCCTGAGTTCTAACAGATGTGTGTATGCTTGGTTCAAGTAGTCAGTATTCCTACTTTTCTCTCTTTCTTTCGCTGAAGAATTTGTTCCAATACTGTCAGCTTTCGATAGGCTGGCACTAGGAACGCTGGCACGAACCGTTGCTTTTGTTCTCAAAGAAAGCCGTGAAACATTGTCATCATCTTTACGGTTTGTCTTACACAACGAGTAGCGATGGTCCTTTGGCCTTTCTAGTTCGATTCGTGGCACGGCCTTCGGTCGATCCCAAACTTGAGATGCTTTTTCTAGGCACATCCAAGGAAATTGAACCCAAAGCCATCTATTGAAGAAATACATGGAATCGCTCTTCGGGTAATCTTGGAATGATGTATTCGTATGCCGACGATCGGAAGAAATACACGTGAGTCTGCCTGCATGATACTTCTTGTCCAGGCCCAGTTGCTTGAAAGTGGAATGATCCAAAGAGTCCCTAAAAAAAGGCGACGATCCCATTATGTTCGAGATATTCTTGCTGTACCACTCCAAGAAATCAGCTATGAAATCGCACATGTGCGAAATTTTACTTGAAGGCGGATTTTCTTCCTTGTACCACCGTTCCATTGATCGATTGTATTCAATGACAACGTCAAATTGCTTCGACTTTTCGGGTGCTTTTCCTGTAGGACTTTCAGGTCCTTTGGGTTTAGCCTGCTTAGTTCCTTCTGTCATCCAGACCAAGGTATGAAGCAGATCTTGGCGCAATTCATGATGATTGAACATGATATCAAGTGTTCTTAGATCGACCATTACTCGTTTTAGGGCTGGTAAAACAAGATCACGGAGCATCAGACGAGAAGAAATTGTATTGAAGGAAACAATAGAAATATACGCTCACATGTCCAAAATTTGCATTTTTTCAAGTGCCAGGGAAGCTCCTCGCAGCGACGTAGAGATGGTTCGTGTTTTGTAAAATAGTCTATTAGATATGATCGATATTTTGATTCTCGCTCAGTTGATCGAATATACCTCTTCCACACAATGTTTCTTAGCACTTTGTTTTCAAGAGTCATTGACATTATCACACCTTTATCAAGTTTCATCCACGCTATCCCGATACATTTCAAAATGCTTACCTGTGTATGCAGTTCAGACAAATTGAATTAATCGACAAACAAATACCATCACTTCGTAAATTGTCACTTACAATCTGTTTCAGAGATGAGTCTGATAGGCACGTTTCCGCTGGGTCATCTATCAAATTATCATTGAAAAGACTATTCTTGCGTTTACCGTGATGATGGTGCCTGGTAATTACATCGAAGCGATCCAAAGTTTCCCTTTTGATTCGAAATTTCCAAACAGTAGATTGAATACAAACCAGAAGAAATCCAATAATGAAAAGCAAGATGATTATTTCACATACTGATAGTCAATTTCTCCGTCACCATTTTCGTCGATGTCGTTGATTAGCATAATCATTTCTTCTCGGGTTAAATCAAGACCTAAACTTTCAATCCCTCTCGAGAATTCCTCGTGACTAAGGCTACCATTGCCCTTTCAAATGGATGCCAAAGATGTTTTTGTAAGTATTGATGACGAACATCTGCAAAAAAGAAGTCTAGCGAACACTCACGTCACTATCAAATGATCGAAAAATATCGATAAGTCGTTTTTTCTTTTTACTCAACACTTTGACAATTTTTAACTTGACTGGCAAAACTGTTCCGTAAATCTTATCTCTCCATAGGGACTGTTTTGTCACAAGCAGGAGCGAGTTGAACAGCTCTTGCTCGTGAAGTCCGTGTCTCGCAACGAAAAGGAGTGATAATGTATGACCCAATAGTTTGCCAAGAGGACTGGTGAATGATTCGAGGGTGTGGTTCTGATGTGATCCTGATTCAAATGTTGCAATGATATGTTCCAGTAATTCAGCTGTAGTAGTCTTATCATCCGGTATCCATGTTCTCGTACAGTATTGCGCTTCGTATCCAAAAGATTTTGCTACTTTCATTCCTCTGAGCAGCGAAGTCAAGAAACGTGGGTTACATATCTGTGGATGTGATGACACTACGCCACACGCCAATTCCTTATCGTGCTGATTATTTGAGCACGACGGTGACAAGTATAAATTTTCTACAACGCTGAATATGCCTCTTTGGTCCATGTCGTTTAGAATAATGACGGGCCATTTCTTACGGTTTATAGAATCCCACGTCTTTTTGATACGACTATGATGCTTTGCATTATAATCTGAATTTTCAAAATTCACATCTGTTTGAGGCACTGTTGCGGATAGTATCAAGCGTACATTTGGAGGCAAACGAGACGGAATCCAACTGAGACCCAAATCTCTATCCTTTCCACAGATGTTTTCCATACCTCCATCGATGATTACCACAACACAACCTTTCTTTGAGGCACTCTCCAAGACGTGCGGAAGAGCCCAAGGTAACTTGCCTTCAAATTGATCGATCGGTGTTTTTAGTTCGAAATGCTTGATCAATGAAAGAATCAAACGCCTCAATAGCTGAGTCACTTGCGTGGATACACGACTACAACCGATTGAATGCCAAAAAAGAAATTCATCGTATTCTATATTTTTTGGTGAAGGAGCATTCAATCTTCTCCACGCTTTCCAGTTTGCGAGGAGAGAGGTCTTTCCTGAACCAGGAACGCCCGCGACAACAAATGGAGTCGCAGTAGTTGTGTCGGATGGGGGTTGGCGCACACGATCGCAATACACATCAAGATTTCGGAAGAGTTCATTCTCTTTGATACAGTTTGCTCCAACACGACTTTCAGCAAAATTGGAATGCAAATTTTCTTCCATCTGGCTGAAGCATAGTTCGTCAAGTTCGTTATCAAAGGAATTCATCTCGAAGTCGATCGAAAAAATGAAGAGTCCAAAGTAGATCTCTGCCATCCAGTTGAAATTCAAATTTATTATATTATGTTGTCATATTCTTACAATTCTCATTTGAAAATAATTATCGTCGTCATCGACTACTATCAAATTTTCTATTACCATGGGAAGGAAAACAAGAAAGAATGATAAAGATAGAATTAGCCAGTCTTCACGTGGCAAACAACACAACAAGCATCGGCCGAAAGAAAAAATCAACGATTTGAAGAAGTAACTCGTATTTGTTCCCTTTCGAGTTTTTTGATGATTCGTATTCAACATTGGTTACTTCTAAGCTCAGAGAATAGTCGTCATGACTCGTCACTTACCGGCATGTCGGATAGACATATCATTCAATGCTATATCACCAAGCTTGTAGAATTTCGTTCAAAAATGGCTTATTTTGCAGGTATCCGAGGAGTTTATTCTTTGCTTTCTTGACGAGGAGCTAGAAAACGCCACCAGTTCCAACGATCGAGGTGAAATATGGAATTCAATTCTCGATAAAAACGGGAAAACAATCATAACAACAATCTTCAATCAACTTTGCAATCCTAACTGTGAAAAGTCAAAATTCAAATTGAAGTAATGAAGTTGGACTTCTCGATGCATTGAATATCCGAGAAATAACAAATGCCGGAACCAATTCATCATTGTTGTCATCAATTTACGCACCTTCTGCTCTCCTAAACCCACTATCATCCGAAATAAAGACAAACTTTTGCAATAATTTGTCAGAAGAGTTGCTACCAACCTTGAAGAAGCGAATTTCATTTTTAGTCGATGATATTTTGAACGGTCGTTCTAAAGATATCAAGAAGAAGAAACACACTTATGTCAACGATATTTACAGAAAGCTGATTGGGCTTGACTACTCCGAGACAATAGGGATTACCAATTCAAGTGAAGCTGTTTGGTTTGTCGACAAATCTCGCGAAATACTTGGACTCCTTCTTTACAAGAATATCAGCATGTCGAGAACGACGAAAAGTGGAAATTAATTGTCAATGAGAAATGGATTGTAGTGAACCATCGACATGCAATTTGTTACTTACAATATCTTATTGTTCAATATTCTTTGTCATTACACCAGGGTATAATAGGATAACGAAATTGCTGGTCATTGATTCGGCCTTAGGCGAGAATATTGACAATGGCGATTACGGTCTCAACATGAAAGAAAATAAATTGTCCGCAACTGCCCGTTCCCATATCTGACTCTTACTTGATTCGATCAAGGATGTGCCCAAATGTTATGACAAACTAAGGCGTCGGGGTTGGATGGGAGTGGTTGATTGAGTAGCATCTTGTTTGACGATTACCTTTAGGACAGATGGTTATGACGATAGATCTCTTTCGATGAGCTGTTGTCCCTATTCTAGTCACTAGATTAAATAGATCGAAATAGAAAAAGGATTACTAATATTGACATTTTCTTTCTGCTACCCCAAATGGCGTTGGCAAAATTTGGGCATCCGCAATGCGTTGACATATGAATCCTTCGAAAACAAAAACACATCGAGGTGATGCCCAACGAGTAGACCGAGCAAAATTTCATGTCCGATTCTGAAGCTAAAGTGCAGTTGTCGGTCGGGAGGTGCCCGAAGAAGTTTTAGCTCGCGACAATGCTCCTTTTCTTGATCGGTCTTCCTTCTTTCTACCCTAAAATTGGTCAAGAAATCGCATGTTCACAGTTAACTATGAAGGAAAGTAACTTAGATAATGTAGATTATAGTTTTGACGACTCACAAAATCGAGAATGAGGTGTTTCTTGCTGTGTTTTGTCAACTCAGGCGGCAACTCATCGGCTTTATGATTGATATCCATAGACAAAATCGATGCGACCTTTTTCGATGAATTATCGTCTATCTTTCGAGGAGGAAGATCAATATCAAGAGCAACAGGGTTATGATTGTGCCAGCGTAAATTGGAATCAACCTTTTTCCGTCGCCGAGAGTTTTCCGTTTCGGGTCTGCGTAGACCTTTCGCACTCACGCGTCTTTCTCTGATCTTGCCCGTGCCCGATTTGACTTTAGGGATAGTCCATGATTCGCCTAGTTCATCCCATACTGCGATGCCACCTTTTTCCGCGTCGTCATAGAGCAGGGCATACTATCGTATTGAAAAATAGCAATTTGAGAGGTTTGTTGCAATTGAGTTGTGAGAGACGAAAAATGCAAATCAATGTACGGTAATATCGTCACCTTCGGCGGAATGAAGCTGGAGATAATGAAATCTCGCAGCTTTTGTTGCTTTGTCAATTCACGAATGGTGTCAAGCATTTCGTTTTTCTCAACCAAGAATTCATGCTCCAGGTCCTTAATTTCAGCTTTTACTTGCTGGTATTTAGAGTACAGTTTTTTCAACTTCTTTGTCTTGCTATTAACCTCATCGGTAAGTGAGGAATACTTCTCTTCCAGGTTAATCTTTTCTTCTTCTTGCTCGTTCAACTTTCTCGTCAAAGCCAATTCCGCCTCTCTTTTAGCGATGAGCTCCTTATCCGCCAATCTTAGGGCTGCTTCATGTTTAGCAGCGTTGTTTGCTATCTCACCGCCTATTACAAGCTGTTCTTCCATTTCAGCGAGTTTTCTTAGCAATTCCTCTCGATCGTTCTCCATATCTAGTCTTGCCTTTTTCTCTTCCTCGAGTTTTGTCTGTAGCATTGCGCGTTCCTCTGTTTGATGATGATTAAGTCTCCATTGCTTCATTTCAGCTGCTGTTTCCGCCTCGAGTTCAACGGTTTCTTCGCTCATTTTGAGACTGCAACCTTCCTTAAGGCTTTCTCCGTCTAGATTGTTTGCATCATATCCGCTCATCTGGTTCTTTGCAACTTGATCCGATGATATCATCGATAAGAGTGCCTTCAGACGAGCAATTTCTTCTTGATGTTCTCTCAGTTTCGCGTCCTTCGGGTCTTCGTTAACGACAGGCTTGTTTTTAATGTTCTTGGCCCGACTGGCATATCGTAATGTAGACAATGAATCATCGTAGTTATAATCCGCAGGACCAGCATTAGCACACATAACGGTCTTTGTGTTACCTCCCAAAGAGTCCTGTAAGATTCTAGTGAGTTTAGAGTCCCTGTAAGGCACATGATTAGATTTTCCATCAACCAATGCACTGATGCAGTTACCAAGAGCCGAAAGGGATAAATTGATTTTTGTGGCCTCTTTAAGTCGATCTCCCGATGCACCAGTTTTCGACTGCCTCTCGGATCCGGCAAGGTCGACCAGACTCAATTTCCCAACTCGGATATGCTCATTTTTATCGGAATCTACCGAACAGCATTCAATAACAACACTGAAAATTGAATGAGAACGCGACGACCCAGCATTCATTAAAGTAAACCCAACAGATCTATTCTTTTTTCCCTTTTGAAGGACGCTATTGATCTCGGCTACGGATTTGACGACAACGGAAGTGAGATCCTTGATGTAAACACCAGAATCAATTGATTCTTTCAGTTCCAGGCCATGCGCACTTTTCTGGGGTGATAACAAATCTCTTATTTCTTCATTGTAGATCTCAAAATAGGATGCCCTGACAAGATATTTGTCATGCGTGCTGTTCAGTGCTATGTGGTCGAAAATGTGTTCGAATGTATTTGGAATGATTCCGCGAAGCTCGGAAGGCTCGTTATCCCCTTCCATTGTATGCGTCTGAAGAAAAATAACGTCATGCAATGTAAGGCTAATAATGCGGAGAAAGTCGTTGAACGTGAAAACGCAGTAGTCTCACCTTCCCCGCCCCAGTTTGCCCGTATGCAAAAATGGTCCCATTGTATCCCTCCAAGACCGATTGCACCACCGGAGCGGCGCAAACGTCGTAAATGTAACGTTGGGTTGAATTTTCTGAAAACACAGCATCGAAAGCAAATGTCTTGGATGTATCATAGCCTCCATCAGTAGAAGGATTGCGTAATTCAATTATTCCCTTTTCTTCATGAGCGATCGTTGCAATCTTGCGATTATCCTGCTTCTCTCTGGAGTTGAGTGGTCTCACTCGGAACACAACTTTGATGCTTTCAGATCCCTTACTTTTTTTCTGCATTTTATATTGGGAATGATAGCTGTACGAAATATGTTCGATTCCTCCAGGGAATCATCGACGGAAGATAGATTTGTTGTTTATGGTATCATTAAAGATCACCAAGGAAGATTCTTTCGCAGAAACACGCCAAGAGTGATAAATTCAACACGATGTCACGGAAATAAAACAGTGAATTGAAAAATAGTACCGTTGTTGGTCGTGTCCCTTAGCCTATGGGCTAATGTTTTCAATTTGCCGAAAATATTCAAATTTGAATATTGTGTCTTCGATAAAACTTGCTCTCAAAAATAATAAGAAAACTGATAAATTTTCCTAGAGGTCAATACTCCAGTTTCCTGAATTGAAATTTATATGGGGTAGGAAAAACATGAATAATTTCAATTATTTCTTCGTGGGACTGCAAAAACCATCATTTTATCATTTTGTTACACAATACCTTACCTACTATCAAATAACAGTTGACAGTCGTCACATTATATTACTTTCCGGAATTCGACTCGAGTAAATTATTGAGTCAAAGCATACCTCAGCCTTTCACGGCTTTCTTCGCCAAATCCGATAAAATCCAAATACCCCTCAATACTTCCATACGTTTTCCTGATATTTTCCAACGTATCCCTCATAACCTCCGGCGGAGCTCCCAAGAAAGTCTTCGCATCCAAATTTCTCTGACTCAAGGCCCCAACCATGGCCTTGTGATCGTTCATCTCGGCATACACATTGGCACTCAAACTGTAGTCCTCCACGATCGCCTCGTCAGGAACTCCTAAAAACGCAAGTATTATCGCCGCAATCATTCCCGTTCGATCTTTACCCGCCGTACAGTAAAATGCAACTGGATGGCGATTCGAATCGCTGATAATGTCCAAAACGTGCTTGATTCCCGGAGCGCCAAACCTCAACAGCAGCTCATTTAACATTGGTAGACCCCCTCCGTTGATCTCATCTAAAAATGGCTTTTTGATATTGTCTCTAGCAGTTTTTGACACGATGGCAGAAGGAGATTTGATTATGGCTCCGGCAATATCCCTCTTCCTGACTTTCGACAGAGTGCCGCGAACATACTTCACCTCATTCATAATTGAAACGAAATGACGCTCCTTACGCTTGCGACGACGTGCACTATCTTCGAGAAGTTTGGATGCAGCAATGCAATCAATACACTCGTCATCTTCCCCCTCGGTTTCGTCTTCGCTGCCGAAAAAGTTATCCACGAAACTAAAAATAACATCCTTGGTATTCTTCCTCGCTCCATTGACAGCGGCTCGAACTCTATCTCTCTTCCTTTTCTTCTCGATGCGACGTTCTTCCGGCCCAAGCTCCTTGACTAACTTGTTCCTCTCGTAAAACACCATATCCGTAAAATTAGCGAAAACTTCCTCCCGCTCCAATGTTGGATCGTCCTTCAATTCCGTAGGAGAACGCAAATCCACTAAGGTCTTGACCCCGCACTTTCCAAATAAAATGTCCATATCATCGTCCGTGGCATCGGAGACCCGCCCGATTCTGTAGACTCTGCCAGGTTTGATGGGTGAATCCCGGACGGAAGCGAGGTCGCGGGCGTTTTTGACGGCTGTGAGGGGCAGATTCCGTTCTTGGCAGAGGAGGGCGGTCTTGGCGAGGAATTCTTTTTCGGCTACGGTGGTTTCAGGGACAGTGACTTGGGAGAGGTCGAGGTTGTCGTCGGTGGATACGGCGAGACGGGTGGCTGGGGATGATGGTCGCGAGAAAGAAGGCGCTTGTGTTAACATGTCTTTTCGATGCGTGATTTGAAGGCAGAGTCGAGTCGACAGGAGGGGCGGTATGGGATTCGGCCGCGACATAGTAATCAGTGCGTAGCACCGAGGGACAAAAAGGAGAATTGTCATGAAGACAGCCATTTTTCCATCCGTAGAGAATTTCTATTGAGCTCTTCCAATGTTCGGGTTGTTGAAAAATAAGTAATCAGTCTTCAGAAGAACAGGATTGACGCTATGAATTACTACACTCTCCTAGCTTCGCTTCTCAAAACAGGACACCTCTTTACTCGACAAGGATAAAGGTTTGGCTTGGATGACGGAGAGGAACGAAGAGTGAGATTTTGGCGAAAACAACTGCACAATCTTGATCGAAGACGAGCGATGGCAAAAGGCGACGAACGACAGTGATGATGTCGTCCAAGAGCCTTTTTTTCGTGTTCCCCTTCGCTTTTTTTTACAAAAATCAGCATTTTTTGTTAATACAGGCAGGAAGATACTGGATTGGCGATAATTTTTTTAAATTCCTATGCTAAAATGTATCAAAATGTAATCGCTAATCAATTGTCTTCCAAAAACCCTGTCGTACAAAATAATCGATACGTCATGAGCAGGCCTCGTGATAGATTTTTTTCGCCAAATAATTTCTTGAAAATTCTTTAAAAAATTTTAGTTTGTCCCCTAGATGCACTATTGCCAAGTCAAATAGTATAATATTCATGGACCAACATTTTTGTATCTGCAATGGTAGAATATTTTTTGCAAATAATGTCATACTTTTGGAAATATATTCATCATTCAATACTTTTATTTTATTTTGATGGCAAGATCAACAATATTAAAACATCAATCATTCATTAAATAAAATCAATTTTGTCACAAAAAGGAACTATTTTAATAACATTGTTACAAAGTCTCAAAATCAGGCACAGAAAAAAGAATGAGTATGGGAAGAAAACTGTTTCTAAATTCCATGGTCAGCAAGAAAGTTTGCTTGTGGAAAAAATAATTTCTTGACAAACAAAATA
>JALLPE010000644.1:0-15713 GCA_036940025.1 Conticribra weissflogii | reverse complement strand
CCTCATTATATGAAGACGACGATTGCCGATGGGTACGGTACCATATTATGTCTTTCCTCCGTTACGAAGACAATTCGGACACCATGGTGGAGATGTTCCAACGATGTTTATTTTGTTGTGTCTAAATATTCGCGAGCTGTTACAAAAAGTACAATAATATACTAATTCATACGTGTCTTCTACATAAGTGGTAGAATGCGAATATTTAGACATAAAACTCGTACTTGCGCAAAATATGACATTCCCACGTGGGCCTGGTGTCAAAATTTGACGGGATTTGGAACATTCGCGGAAGTATCGTACTCGTATTAAACTTTTATCGGTATTCTTCGATGTATGAAGACAATCATTGCACAATGGAGTTATTGATAATTTCAATATTAATATTTTTTACAATTCTCAAAGGAAAGCATGAGCCGATCTTCTGCTGACGACTGTGACCTCGATACCAAACCCTCTGATGGCAGTGGGACTGAAGCAATCGCAGAAGGAGACAACGAGATATTTTCACTCAATAAAGTAAAAAATGAGTGCGACGACACAAAGAGAACAGAAGGTTTTGCCCCTGCTGCCTACCGAGATTTTTCCCAAGTTGCAAATGAAACAAGATATCTCGACGCCATCCAAAGCCGCCTCCGTCCGCCGTCCAAGAAACTGCCGACCAAGTTGAACGCCATGCTCACAGACCCCGGTGAGAACCCCACCTCGACGGAAGTGGCAGTCGTTGGCAGCACCGCCCGTGAACCGAATTGGATTGTGTAGTAATCGTTCTCACATCTTACACGCATTCATCTACTGATTCCCTCGCTGGTCGTGTAATGATGCGATCGAAAGCTTTGTCGTCGATAATTGCATGGCTGCCGCACGGACGGTCGTGGATGGTCCTCGATCGGCACCGTTTTACGAACGAGGTGCTTCCCGATTACTTTGGTCACTCCAACTTTGAGTCATTCATTAGACTCGTCAATGCCTGGGGGTGAGTGAAAATTGGTCGTCATGTCGAGGTTGTGATTTGATGACTTTTGACGAGTTTCCTTGGAAGTCAGTTTAGAATATTGTTTGAGAATTTTCAACATCAACATCATGTTGTGCTGCAAATAATTTTCCAGGTTTCGTCGCGTCCCGTCAGGTGTCGATCGTGACTCTTACTACCACGAGGTATGAAACTATGCTTGTTTTTGAAGTGGTGGTATTGATTAGTGATTTATGTGGCTCGTATTTCCCCTCATTCTCGTTAAAAATCACGTCACAGTTGTTTCTCCTCGGGATGCCTCATTTGCATTCTCGGATGAAGAGAATGAAGTCCAAGAAGGCTCCATTGGAATCTACTCACAAACATCCAAACTTTTACGAAATGCCTCTCGCGGACAGTCCCAACTCAAATACAATTGTTAAAAGCAATCTGCCTGGTTTGATGCCTTCCTCTGAAAGCCCTAGATCCGCTGCAGCATCGCAGTCAAATGGCGGCGATATGCAGATTCAGGGGGCGATACAACAACACTCACTGAGTAATCTGAATGATGCCGCAACAAGCATCGCAGGAGGCACAACACAATCATTGCCATTGAATTCCCATGTGATGCTGCAAGGAGTGCCACAGTCTTCAAACCAACTGAATCTACAACAACAAGTCGGGATGTACCCCACATATATCTTTCGGGATATACCGCCAAACATGCATCTTCTTGCTCCCTTCGCGGCGTCAGCTTCAGTTACCAATCAACCAGCCAGTCCCCCCTACCTCGGCTTTCTCCCTTACCCTGCGATTCTCAATGAGCAACAATTGCAACTAGTACAACAGCATCAACCACTTAGTTTGCAGCATCTGCCTCGGCAACAGCAACAGCAACAGCAACCGATCCATGTCGACGTCCATACTCTTAAGCAACAATCTGCCCAAGTAAATGCAGCATTACTGTCTTCAGATCAAACATCTGCAGTTCTTCCCAATAGCTCGATTGTGACTGTTCCCTATCAATGTCAATATGTCAATAATCAATCTTTTCTACAAGGTCCTCTGACCGGTGCTCCGATTGAAAGTAATTTTTTGAACAGCCCCACCAATGCTGGGCGTACAGAAGACACTACTTTACCTGTGTCGTCTCAATACTCAGACAACGGAACGAAGCAAAAGGGCGATAATGGGTAAGATACAGTTATAAGACTTCCTATAGTGAGTAATTCATAAACACGGGGATGGTCCGAATCGGGGGTGCTTGGATGAGACAATCATTGATTTCGTTTACAACGGAATGAAGTTTCCCGATATGCGCCGAGACTATTTTAATTTTTTGATGACCTGTATTGATGTGACAACGAGTGATGATTCGACTTAATTATTCCACCCCACGATCGATGCTTGTTGATTAAGTCTTGAACTGGACCAAACTGTTACCAATGTACCACGATTCGATAATTTCAGTCTCATCTTATACGGCGTGAAGAGGAATGTTCGACCGTTCACTTTATTTGTAGCTAGGGTCACAAGAAATTGTATAAAAAGCGACTTGTCACCGTTGCTGCTAGAAGCCATGATATGTTTTGAAGGAATCATGATCACAAGAAAGACAATGATGATACGTTTGTGCTGACTACTCGATTATATTTCTCCTCTTCACATCTTCAATACGAACATAGATGCCTTGTACAATACCTCATCAACCAACGTAACCTAAAATCTTTGTAGTATGCCTCTAGAGCAAAGACTCCGAAAAGTAGACAGAGATAATATACTTTTGATCTTATGCATTGGCCGCCAGGTTGTCGAAAAAGCAAGGAGATCAGGAGCACTATCAGGTTTTTCTTTCTAATATATGCAAGACCGCACATGTCTCACTTTCTGGAACCGCAACAGACATGATGAAAACCCTCTACGCCCGATCTAGCCAGCCCTACTACTGTGCGAATCACCACCCGTGCTAGCCGTCAACCCCTGCCACACCAGGCTCTGGCTGCTTGCAGATCCTGACCATCAATTCGCCTCTTCCAGCCACAAGCACTCTTGGGATAGCAGACCCACTCAATCGGCTTGCAATTTCACCAGCAGGGAGCTTTCCAAATCGAACCATCTACCTGCACTAGGGTTGGTATGGGGTCAAAGTAACCTCTGTCAAAGGTAAAGAATCACAAAGAACTTGAGAGTGGGGTGGGAGGAATCTTGACAATTGGGTGAAGGAAGCAAGAAACTCAGCAGGATCAAACAACTCGTGAATTAAAGTTGCCGTGAAGTCTCAACGTTTTTATATCTGCTGCTGTTTCAATTTTCTCAATTTTCTTTTTGAATCTGTCCTTGAATGACAATGCTCAACATTCATAATGATTTATAAACTCTGAATCATCTTCGCACTGGTAAACCTGATATCACTGTTCACATGACTGATGACACAATTGTTACTTGGCCATCACAGTTGCATCACCAATCACCAAGGAATCATTGAATCTTGCAACTATTCCTTTTAATTGAGAAAATCATGGAAGCCATACAATCAATCTCTTTTGTATCATCAACAAAGGTTGAACACAAAAGAATCCTTCAAGTTGTTCTTAAAAATATTACAGGATAAAAACATCCTCTGCTTCTTTCAACAACGGAGATCAGCTTGAATAATAGTTTGATGTGCACTGTCAAATGAGTGAAAAGGAAATACACCATGGAAGAATCTATTTTGCAAATCATTTGTACCTCATTTGCAATCACCGAGTTCACTCCTTTTAAACAGGCAATTTTTTCTTTTTGTTGACAACTTTGCTGCTTTCAAGAGATCATCTGAGGTGAAATGATCTCCATATGTCACTACAAAACTTGCATTGTGATTGGTTGCTTTTTCCAATGCTTCCACTTGTGCCATCAAATTTGGAACAGTCTGAGATTCTGATGCCTTCTCAGGCTTTTTTGAAGCTCTGAAATTAACAAATTACCCTGGATTCCATCTTGTATGACAAGATTGGAAGCCATCCTGTATCCTGTTTGCATTTCCACTATCACAATTTGTGTATTCTCATTTGGACAAGAATATTTTGTATTCCCATCAAACTTGGTTGGCATTCACTTGGTAGGATAGCTCCATCAACTGTACACAATGCTTTATTAAGGAGACAGCAAATGTATTGAGAAAAAATTAACCATGGTTTCTGGATACTTTCCATCAAAAACAAGAAATTCAAAAACTGTGGTAAGAGATTATGTTTGTTAAGAAGCAACTGATCTGAATATTCACTTATGTTAAAATGAAAGTTAGTCCAAAACAATTGTGTCAGTGATGTTATAATTGGCAAACCAGGAGAGTCATTCAATTCAAATTTATACTTCCAACTCCAGGTCCACAATCAATTTGATAAGAACCAACTTGTCAGGAATATCAAGGCTATACTGTTAAATGAGGAAAATGTCAATAAAAATACTTTTCAAACCCTACTTAGTCTATTCATCCTTTTTGTTTATTTGATTGTGTAGGAAAATTCTTACTTACCTCATCCAAACTTCCCCTCACTTCTGATTTTCAGTGTCTCAAGGTGGATCTGTGTATGTTCTTGTGATTGTGACAATGTCAAAAATTGGAAATGTTCAGGTAAAAACTCTCCAGCAGCACTGCTCCAGTGATCAATGTGGTAGACTGCAAGATTTTTCAAAATCACTGGAGGTGATCCATTGTAAAAGGTACAGTTTGGTGTCCTCCTCTTTGTTGCATGCTACAATCAATTGTGAGAGCACTCTTATCCAAATTGAGTATGGGGGGCTTTTGCTGATGCACTTCAAGTTTCCCATTCTATTGAATCATCAAATACTTCAAATCCAAACACAACAAGGAATTGCTCCCATTTATAAAACCATCAGTTCAAGTTGGAAAAAGTTGTCAAGCACTGGCAACATTCTTCCTATAAGTTCTTTATCCTAGCTATGAATTCAACTGTGCTTTTACACAGAAATTTATGTAGGAGCAAATATGAAGTAGTTCCCATAGTGATAAAGAAATTCAACCAAAACTCAAAGTATTTTTGTTGGAGTTTTGGCTAAATTATTCTCTGCAGGTGATGAAAGTGCTTTCAAGGGGTAAGAGCTTGGAGGGTCAGATTCATGAACTGATGACTTGGGATTATTCTGCAAGGCAAAACCTTCTTGGTGGGCTTAAGGCACTGTAGGGAATGCAAAATTGTGTTTGCTTGGCTGACACTACATGGTGGTGTTTTCAGGGAAGGCAAAACAATCTTTGTGTTGATGACCTCATGTTTCACATTCCACATAATGACCATGCTTGTGGTTGCATGAATCCTAGCAAGAGAGTGGGAGCAATGATTGTTGTCATGGTGGCAATCATCAGGGTGGAAATTTTGGCTTTTAATTTGCAAGCAGGAAAATTTTTTTGCAATCTATGGAACTATGATGGTTCTAAGAGTGGCTTCTTGAGCAGGAGCAATGGCGATTGCATTTGTTACAGTCACCTTCATGGTCTCAAGGGGTTTGGTCTTGAGGGTGATTGGTGGTAGGACCCATAGGCTTCTGCTAGTCTGGTTGGTTCCAGATATGGTGCTCATATTATTTTCACAAAACTAACAGTACTTGTCATGCTGTACTGACTTCTTAAGTGGTGATTGGTATCTGTAGAGTTCTTTATTGCAACAGCAACACATTTATTATTGGTGATATCCTTCTGTTGACTTGCCTCTGTACACTAAGGTTGCTCTGAATCCTTGTGCAAGCTTTTTTTGAATGTAGGCCTAACCATGGCATGGCAAATTTGGAAGAAGTCTACAAGATTGTAGAGTGACATTTTGTGGTACTCTTTCTGTTGCTGTACAAGATATTGCAGAGATCAGCAGGAGAGGAAAGAAAAGCAAAGGAGGGATATCTCCTTGCCCTCAATTGTAAAGGTAAAATCAGCCCTGAAGTCATCACACAGTTTGATGAGAATCTTGAAGCATGCATTTACCTTTGGGATCATTCCATCAGGGGTCTTGAGGCCCCAGTGGAGGTAGGTGCTATGGCAGCAGAGGAGTTTTGCCAGAAAGGAGTTTTTATATTTTTTCATGATAGTAATGAAGGAATATTTGGTCCATTCACCATAATTATATTTAAGGTGTCATGAACAATACAAGCTTACCTGAAGTACATTGACAGAAGACAGAAGATGCTCTTACAAAGCACAAAGTGTTCCTAGAGACAAGCTCTTTAATGCTGTTGTGGAAAATTTGGACAAATAGTGTTGGATGTATTTGCTTCCAGTACTTAGCTTTTGAGGTTTGTGTTTTTATGACTCAATTTGTTGCAATTTGGAACAGCAGAATCCATAATGAGGCTTGGGTCATCACACAAAGGTCGTCCTTAAGGACAACATTGGATTTAGAGTAGCAGAAGTTTGCCATAATTTTTGCTGGAAACGGTATGTAGTGATGTTCTCAAGGAAAAGGCAGAAGCTATTCAAAAGAACTTTTGTAGAATTGTGGTGATATTGTTTATTCACATGCAGACCAAAGAGAATACTCATGTAGAGAATCATCTGTTATTCTGACACTATTGCTAGCATACAAATAGTAAAAAATAACCATTCAAAGGATTACAGAATATTGGATTCTCAGGAATTGGGCTATGGGAAATATAATAATATTTTTTAATGGTCATTCCCAAGAAATTATCGTTCCTGTTAAAATATATATGTTATCAACAACTGCCGTCGAAATCAATCTGTCCGTAGTGGTAATGCTCATAGAACCAATATCTGGAATCCGTTGTTAGGGCCTAATTTTGTGCAATTGTAGTAAGTATTGATTGTACTATCATTATTTCTTCTTCTGTGCGGGCCTATTCAAGGTTGAATGATGACGTCGAACATTAATGATCTTGACGAATCCTTACAATAATACATCCTTGATTGAGCAATGTTTGCATAATATTATTTTCCCCTTCTACTTAACAGAGAATGAAATTTCGACAGCAAGTATCGTAGCATTACGAAGCGTATGCCCGCATAAATTCAAAACGATGATTACAGTACACGGGATAGTTCATTACTAATGAGAACTATATAGACGCATTGAGAAGATCGCTCTGAAGGCTATGGTAACGTAGTAAAAAATCTCGTTGTATCCGCAATACTTCACATTAAAAAACTCAACAACGAAGGGCAACAAGAAGCGCTTGCCATCCATGACATCCAGGACTACATAACCACATAAATGGTACTTGTATCTCACCACTCTCAATGCAAGCTGCTATTTTCTATTGTGTAGGATCGTGTAGTAACTGCTTTCAACAGAAAACTGATCGAAGAACTTCTCGTGATCATTTCTAATTTTTACAAAACAAATCTCCCTTGTGATGACCATTTTCTGCACAACATAATACAGAAATATTGCTATCATCCTTTTGGTTGCCCATCCAGTCAGCATGAGCCGAACCAACCACCGACCCAAGCGAGTCCGATTCTCGCAATACTCTACTCTTGCCGTCTTCGCCCCAACTCCTAAGGTCACCAAAAATTTATGGTATGGCAGTCAAGACATGGTTCAATTCAAATTAGACATGTCGTTAAAGATCTTTTCGTTGCGAAACTCGACGGATGCAATCATCAACATGGAGAATCTCGCACATTACATATCTGGCTGTGACGCCGCTATCACCATCGTTAAACCACCTGAGACCACATTCAAGATTGAGGTCCTTGGGATCGAACATCTCGTATCTCCCGATCTCTTGCGATTCATGCTTCACAAGAGGAGATCGACAATTTCGAGCGTAATTCGGGAACAATACCAACAGAGAGCAATTGGAACCAGGGATGAATTGCAACTTGCGGCTATTTCAAGCTTGAATTCCAAGTTCTCTCGGAGCTGGGCAGCACATATTGGAAGAAACTCGGCGCAGGTTTTTGAAAGAAGTGACTTCTGATTCTATAGGTGATTAGAAAGGAATTGTCTTCGGCGGGAGGGGCATCTTTCGTACACTTCCCTCGTCGCTATTGGAGGTAGAAATATCATAAGTCTACATATTAAAGAAACGCCAGTATTACTCACGACTGTTGTGTATCTGGACATTTTTGCCAGCTTGTACAAAATTAGCCTTGTTACCAATTCTATGATTTTTTATTTAAAACAGTGAAGTGATACCGAGTGCAATAGGGCATTTCGTGCGGACTACTAAGAACCACTTATATGACCAAATATACTCCTCATAAAACTAGTCTTCGACTATTACGTAAAAAGGGAAATCTCGATGAACGTAGATAACAAGAACTCGACAACGTTTTCTGAACGCATGATGTATGTCATTATGCAATAATGGA
This sequence comes from Conticribra weissflogii, assembly GCA_036940025.1. Classification (NCBI taxonomy): domain Eukaryota; phylum Bacillariophyta; class Thalassiosirophyceae; order Thalassiosirales; family Thalassiosiraceae; genus Conticribra; species Conticribra weissflogii. The sequence continues at coordinate 7,437 of JALLPE010000644.1, read as the reverse complement.
AGAAGTTGTTTTGAAGAAATGATAATTGATCTATCATAACAGATCTACCTACGTTTTTCAATAAACAAACCTCCGGCCAGGACGTTGACAAGTCTAGAAAATAGAATACCGCTTGTGTAAACACCAGGATTGCAAAACTCATTGTTTCACAATCACTTTTGAGCTTTTTCGGCGGATTTATTCTCCGTTTAATAACGCAACATGTAAGAGTGACGACGGATCCAGTTGTAATCGGGAAGCTCATGAATTCCTCCGATAGCAGCCAAGGCGTGATCCTGATCATTGATCACGTCATTGGCAGTGGCCTTCACATCGTCCATGGTTAGTGCATCCACCCGTGCCAACAATTCCGCCAATGGCATGACACGTCCAATTGTTTGCATTTGGCGAGCCATCTCCTCTCCCATGGCAATATCTCCGTCGAAACTAGACAAAATTCGGGCCTTGAGGGTGATCTTGGCGCGGACAAACTCTTCTTCGCTGATACCGTGAGCAAGACGAACGAAGTTGGGCATTGCATACCACATGAGATCGTCGAGTTTGTTGTCTGGAGCGGTGGCGACCATTCCAAAAAGACCAGTGTCCGAATAGCTGAGATTGAAGGCAGCGACGGATGAGGCGACTTCGTTGATGGCGACTTCTTGGCACAAAGCTGGAGAGACGTCCTTCCCAAGGCCAGAGGACACGTTGAACGACCCGAGAATTGTAGACATCAATGCAAGGGGCATGGCCTTAGGGTCTGTCCACGAGGCACCTTCGAAGGCAAGTGCGATTGTGGCGGTATTATGAGAATCATAACGAATTCTGTTTTACAATGGTTTTCTCAACAGTAAGAACAATTTTGGAAAACTTGAATAAAATATGTGTCACGTCGAATGGGTTATAGCCTCACCTGATATCCGATCCAATGAAAGCGGCCTTCTCTCCAACGGCGGCAACTTCCTTTCCACTACCAGCGCTCTTCAACGATCCCAATGCTTTTTCGACCTCCTCAACGAGTTTATCATGTTCTCCGCTTCCAGTGCTAACCACACATACATCGCTTCCAGAAACATTTGCACCCAAAGACGATAAAGATGAAGCAGACAACGATGATATGCTATCAGCAGATCCCTCAAGGGCGTTCGCCAAAGAATTTCCGCTAGGTGAGTTTTGGTACGCGGTGAAATGCACTTGGTCCATCATTTGGGTCTCGTATGAATAATTGGCGACCTTGCTGATTTGGTAGGCTTTGGCGGCTTCAACGTCGCCAGAAACATTCCCAGACAGGGCTGATGACGCGGCTGCGACGGAAGAGAAAGAAAGATGCTCTCGTCCAACTTCGCCTCCTGTGAGATTGGCGAGAAGCGCGTGCTCTCCACCAACTTTGTCGAAACGAGAACCGACTCCAGAGACACGAACGGAGGTGTAGCTGGATCCGGTGGCGCTGAATAAATCAAGTAAAATGCGAAGGCAAGAAGTCATTGTTAGCTTGTCAGGAATAGTCGTGAGAAATGTCACACAAAATTATATTGATGGACAAATAGCGTTGATTGGAATGAAAGAAACTTGGTAGTCTCGTAAAGTTTTTCTTTTCGTAGTATCCACGCCTCAACCACGTCTTCACTTCAAGAATCACATGTTGGCAAAGTATGACCTTGCCCAGATATCAAGTCTCTAGAAAATAAACAACAATGAATGAATCTTCCACCACGTCAAAAAAGCGAAATGAGAATAATGCAGAATAGTATATGACTGCTGTATTGGGTGAGGTTGAAAGAAAGAAATAATGCCGCACCCGAGAGATTTTTCAATAAGAAGAAATGAACGGTGACTGTTCAATCAATCAATGAATTTGAGAATACACCTGATCGCCACAAAAAGACATGCTTGTCAATACTCCTCCATGAAAACACAAAAAGTAATACACACAAGCTTTCTCATCATCATCGTGCATAAAAAATGATAACGACATTTGTGTGATTTCCGCAAGAAATTCAATCGGCAACTGATGGCATTACTTTGGACACCAATCTGGAACATGATTTCGCAGGGCAGGCCACTAGGCTGAACAAAGTTCATCATCATACCACATGCCATGAGCAACCCTGGATGAAGCTTTGGTGAGTCAATTCCTGCCTGATCCACCCCGTGACCACAATAGAAATTTGTTGTGTAATGCGTGTAGTGGTGAGCTGTTGCTAGTGCAGTATAGTGCGAGTACTTGCAAATTGTTGGCAATCCATCGGAATTCGTTGTTCTCCGGGGTGGCAAGGAAGGAGTTGCAAGAGGCAATTGAACGGCTATTTTTGCTGTATCATGTCGATGGTAATATTAACGATTTGCTGCAAAGAGCCGTAACGTGATATATTTGGCAAGTGGAAATGATAGTGCCAGTGATCAGAAGGCATACTAGAAGGCAGATGGAGCGTATATTGGTCTCGACGGAAATAAACATTGCGGAGGACGTGGCTGCTGCCTCGCACGCCATGCTAACGAAAGTAAAGGAAGAGGTCGCATTTTCGCTGGTCAATTTCGTTGGGCATTACCATCTGTCGTTCTTGGAGTCTGTTACTGTTTGGCCGTTTATCCTCGGAAAAAGATCGCATTGGAGTTACTATTCAATTGCCTCCCTGTTTCTGTGAATAAGGTCCCATTTATTGCATCGATGCTGTGCTAGGCAAAGAAACTTGGAGATTCGTCGCTCACTGTTTCTGTGCGCAAACCTTGGCTGTCGTCGTCGAGACACGAACTGTCTAGGCCCTGATCCCGAGGGTTCTTGAAATGAACATCATTGATAGCTAGTTCAGCTCCTGTCTTTAATACAAGGTACCATATCAAGACATCACAAGAGAGCTTCTTCGGACCGCGGGTCGGCAACGATGCCAAACTTCTCAATAATTACGAACGCCTTGGAAAGGAACCCTTCCCCCTGGGATCTTGCCGTCAGTGGCCAAGCGCCAAGTTCAAGACTGACTGCGGTGAACATAATCGCTGACAATGGCATAAGTGATACCATTCCTGATGGCACCAAAAGACGACGATGATGCCATGCGCCATGGCACACTTCAAACTTTGAATAGCTCTAACTCATATTGGACTCGACATTACGTCATCGGCTTACTTAAGTCTGACTCGATGAGACAATTGATGTAAATGAAATATAAAAGCAAAGACTTGATCAAGTCCAACGCTGGGACTTCCCAAGGTAGCGATGAATAATGGAAGTATGATTCGATCAGATACGCCGATGCACAAGACCTCATGGGTAATGATAGTGGTACATCTTAAATTGCTCCCTCACTTCGCGTTGGTCGTTCAATAAGAGTGTTGATAAGAGTTGGTGTAGCCTTCTGACACGAGGTGAATCGTTAACCGCCCGCGTGGATCGAAGGTCACTTTCCCCCCATCTTCTTAAGAACATGTTTCTGCCTGATTAACCCTTCATCGATCCATGTCTGATCGGTTCCGCTCAAAACATCATACGTGTCAATGCATCACCGAACGTTCCCCTACATAGGAGTTGAATTCTCATTCTCATTCGGTTCATTTGCTTGCGCCTTACTTGCATTTTCTTTCTCTTTTATGCGTTTCTCTATCGCCATGGGTAAAGGTTTCGACATCTTGCTTTCTGCCACGAAGTCATACAATGGCCTTCCTATCGTGTTAACGTTGGTGCTCGTCCAAAAACAGTCACAGGCATTACTTCCACAGGTAATGTCATTAATATGGCGATGTAGACAATGGCCTCTCCATTGCAAGTAAATTCGTTGATATTTGCCTTCAACTTGCCAATCTGCCAATGTTGTTGAAAAAATTCTGTTGCCTTGTGAATATTTCGCGCATTCATTCGTCCCCACCGTTGTTTGCCCCTCCCCCACCCCCCGGTTTGGCAGTCAATCACCCAGCGATTCGTCTAGTCATCCAGCCAGTCATTCACCTTTGGCAGGCAGTAATGCCTCGGTTTCTCTAGACGTCCCCAGCTTCAGATTGAGGACAATTTTCTAGCACGGCAGTCCAGCAAAAAAACTCAACTTTCGCCACATAAAATGAACCGATCAGCATTACCAGTCAAGTAGTAACAAGTTACGCCACATGCTCATTTCCCCCCACCAAATTACAAAAGAAGTGGTAGAACTCGAAGTCAACAGCCAGCCACCAGCTATCCAGCCAGCCCTAACGAAACACCCAAAAATCATTTATAAAAACTCATGCACAAAAATCACTCACAAAAAAAAACCAGTGGACAGATACTTCAGGCGAAACAAATGAATTAATTTGACACACAGAATAAAATTAAAAAAGAAACAAACAATGGCAAAATAGCCACGAAAATAAAGTATCCTATCCAACACCAACAGACCCCCCAATGTGGGACACCAAAACCCGACATCGACATAAACCCTGGAGCCAACAGCTAGCACTGCACATGAAACATTGGAAGACACTGACCTGCCGCCAAAAAGACTGACCACCTTAACCCCATTGCCCAACTCCGAGATTGTTGGAGTAGGAGCTTCGGCGACGTAGGCGGGCGTCACGTCCGCGAAGGAGGACGTAGCAGTTTGGAAGGCAACGGTGGACATGCCTTTCGATTGCGAGGTGGCAACCTTGCTGGCGATGCGGCGGGTGGCGGTGGTGAGCATCATGATGTTAGAAATGTTTGGACGGCTGCGGCAACGCGATGGCTATGCTGGGTGGTTGCTGGAGGTTTGTGGCTGTGCATGTGCATGCAGATACTCACATGCATTGACGGATATGCTATGAGCGATGAGCGAGAGAAATGGGAAATAAAGCTACTTATCGCAGGTTTATCGCCAAGTTTTGTTGGATGCATAGAAAATATATTTTTATTTTTATTCTTATTGATAGACCTTGAACCTGTATGGTTACACGTGGAACAGTTGTGGAATATCTCGCACACTTTGGAAGCACGAAAAAATTGTTACACAACATGTCCACTCAACAATTACATTGGCAAAAACTCTCTTCTCTCTACAAAATATCTACAATAATATTCCAATTCCTTCACAATTGACATGACTGCCAAAGATTATAGCTCACAATTCACCCACCCAGTGTAATCACCTGTTGCACTCCTTGATGTAGACCATTATTTCACAATGCCATCATGGTGACAATGGGGTATAGGTGTGGTACAGCAAGAGTAAGATATACCAATAAAGATTAAAAAATAATGATACAATTATATATGGCTTAGGTTGATGGGGAACTGCTGAATAAGCTCTGCCAATATCCTGATGAAGCACAGTATCAGTGTTTGTGGGGAGATAACCTCATGAGAAGGATAGGCATGATATTGAAAGCTTGATTTAGATTTGGAAGGGACATCCTATGGACATACTCTTTAGAATCAATTGAAATTGTGGATCTTTTAGGTGGTTTTGATGCAGCTTCCAGTGTATTGCAAGGGTATCATCATAATATGTTGAAGTCAAGGATAAATTCTGATTCAAAAAAGTAAATTATTGTATTACTTTGTAAAAAATAGAATCAATGGTAGTACTATTCAAGTTTATTGAGTTATTCTTGTTTTGTTGTTCCTTCTCATAGCATTGTTTTCTTCTTGTCAAAAGAGGTCACCATTCATATACCTCTATTTTCACTGACAGTGGTTGCCACTTGTCACAACATCTGAAAAAGGACTTGGAAAATGACTTCAATTATAGGGTAGGTATTCTTTTGAATTCCATGCTTTGGAAGCTGAAGTTGGTGAACATTGAACACCACAATATCAACCATTCTCTTAATCGTTGCATTATGTGGGAAAACGTATCATTGAGTCATGTACAATATGATGCCATATTAGATAGTTCTAACTTTTATTGAGAATTCATCAGCAATCAGAGAGCTATCATTCTCCATTCTCCATTGTACAATGATCATTGAGGATAGCTTACAACGTGATCAGGCTAATATAATGCCACATGAAACTCAGGATACTATCAAAAAATCAAATGATTTGTTATGACAACTATCATAAAAGGAAATTTTGTACTAAACTGTTTGAATCAAAATCATTTTTGACAAGTCCCTATGATGGAAACTGATATATTTTATGGAAAATTTGATATGATGATAAAAACCATGATCAGGTGTTGCGACAAAGAACGGCCAAGTGAGTATACTACCCCCTTTCATTGTTGTTTCTCTTTTTAGATACATCATTACAAATCCTTTCTTGTCCATTTACCGTTCTGATTACATTGCCTCAGAATGAGTAGACAAACGGTCATATGGTAAAAGGATGTAGTTTGAAATAATAATTATTAAAGTGACCTTGTGGCAGGTGGTGAGGGGATTCAAGGGTATATTTCATTAGCACTTGTGGCATGAGAAATTTTGGCACTTTGGTTTGGCTATCAAGATTATTGTAAGTGCACTACACTCGACTCCATTGGGAAGCAAGCCTTGGAAAATTGGAAATTGGAAAGAGTGCATATTTTCAACAACTTCTGAGACCATGATTCTCTGTAGTCCTCAATTTCAATTTCTATTGATTGCTTAGTGTCCTTATTGGGATCAAAATGAAAGGATGATACAGCATTATATCTGCTCATCATGAGATCAGGGTACAAACCTCTCAACATTGATATCAGGTACATCAAAAAGACTTTGACCTTGTTGTTTGGGCCATTCCTTGATGGCATTGTGTATAGGATTGAGTGTTGAGGATTGTATAACATAAAGACACATGTGAACTACTGAGAATGCACATTGTGGTTGCATCATATATATATATATAAAATATTCCACCTTTTTGGTTTTATTGTATTTGATGCCCCAGTATTGCCCCCTTGGACAACTTGCATTTTCAAACACTACCTTGTATTGCAGTATCAATCAGTTCTTCTTTCCAGGTAGCTGTAAAACCATTGAAGGACAAAGCTGATAGTGATGGGGTAAAATTTTGATTGTTTTGTACTAATGATGCTAATACATGATCATCAAACATGTCATCTTCTTTTAACTTGAGATAGTAATCATGTGCACTGGAAATATGGAGTGACGTATCTAGAGCATCAAATATTAAACAGGAAATTGTGATTTTATAATCTCATATGTCTAACACGACAAGAACACCAGTGCAAAAGTTTTCTGATGTTCTGACACCATACTGCCAATGATTGCTAGGATATGAATAGACACTTTTAACCAGTTCAGGGAATCTGGAATCTTGGGATTTTCATAAATCGTGAATGGAGCTATGGGAAATGTGTAATGTTTTCCATGGGCACAACAACTACTCATGATACTTTTATGCTAAATCATACAGGGAGATCTGTATTATGTAATTATCATATTCTAGTTATTTTGGCTTTTGGTGCATCATGGCGGTGGTCCATCATTTTTAACCATTGAACAAATAGTCATGTTTATGGTTCCATCTTTAACATGGCCCCTTAGTCTTATAAAATAGCATCATTGGTTTCATAA
>JALLPE010000643.1:0-15715 GCA_036940025.1 Conticribra weissflogii | reverse complement strand
TACGCCCTACATACAAAATTCTCCAAAAAGTTGGTGTCGTGACAAATGCAAATGTTGGCAGAATTTTATGACATCTGGCCAACATCACAACATGTCTGCGACATGTCAACAACATTTCCAACTAAGGGACAGAGCAACCCAGGAGGCAGGCGGGGGGGAGGCAGCAAGGTGTGAGTTGTATGATGCTTGGAATTTGGGGCTGACAATAGGTGTGTTGATGAGATGGTTTGAGGAGGAATTTTCGAGGCATTGGGCAATGGTCTGCTTGAAGTCCAGGGAAATGTTGGATGATGAGGAACAGCTGTACTAGAACTGAATATGGTAGGGCAATGCAAGGTGGGAGATTGCCTTGAGATGTAAGCCCATGGAGTCTCTGACAGGCAAGAGCCTGGAAAGATGGAGAGGGCGCATGTGACCTGTTGGAAGCTGACAAGATTAATGGACATGTTTGGGGAGGGGTGGTGTTCAAGTTGCAGCCAGTGTTGGAGGGAGTTGCCAATGTTGGCACATTGGCCATAGGTGCAGTGGAAGGAGATGGAGATAGTGTGGCTAAGGGCAAAGAAGGAGCAGGCATCCAGGTGGAGTGTATGGTTGTACCAAGATGAGGAGCCAGAACAACTGTGGCAGCAAACCATTTCTCTGGCACAGATCATTGGCAACTTAGTGACCAAAGAGGTGGATTCAGTCATTATCCAAATTGGGAGTCATGCTGTTGGAAGTGTGGAGTGCATTGTGGAAGGCAACAGCTAAGTGACAGAGGATGGCTGGTTTATTCAATGGTATTGTGTTGTGGGGGGGAGAGCAACAGGGATGGTTGTAAAGGGGGGGAATTCAATATTGGAAAACTGTAATGTTGGGAGAGAGCAGAAGCTGCCCCACAATGTATGGACAGTGGGGGAAGGGACATAGAAGGTGAAGTTGGTGCCCATAGCTTGAGGTGCAGAAAGATTGGTTCATATCATGGAATGATGTGAGAGGGAAGGGGTGTCCCTGGGAGGGAGGCTTGTTGTGGTCTGGTTTTAGGTGGGTGCATTGTGCCAAAATCCAAGTGACATAATTGGCTGGGGCATATGGGAGTGGGGGTGGGATCCCAACCAGGTCATTGGCCCACTTAGTAATTACATGGTATTCACGTGCAATATCCCAGCAGGAGTGAAAAAGTTGTAAAGTGTCTCCCATTATGGTTCTGTACCACCAAGATGAGGTGGCAAGGGCGCCCATTTGGCTGCACTTTGGAGGAGCCATTGTTTGATGGTCCAGTGGAGGATCAGCAGTGTTTATGGTCTGTGTGGTTGAGGGTGTGTTTTGTCCATCAGGAGAGCTTTTTTACCTCTTTGTTGAGGGTAATTTCCTTTATCAAATATTCACTAATGCAATGTGACATCAAGGAGGAGTTATTCCCAATAGGCATTTTTCAAGGTGGGGTCAGCTAAACAATCAGATGTACTGGGGATGAAGGACTTGAAGTCTGGGAAAGAGAGGGAAAAAAGTACAGGGATGTTGCCTGGCCTGGGGTGGGTGACCCAATCTTTATGAGCAGCATTGAGAATAGTTCTTGAGCCCGGTATCTTGGTGTGAGGAGGTTGTTGAACAGGTAGTGAGGGAAGATTTGGTTTTGGAAGGTCCCTATTGGTGAGACTGCTGGTGAGAGGAGAGAGTAAAGCCTATTAATGGTCATGGTAGGACTTCAAGGTGAACAATGTGTTTGTGATCACATTGAGGACCCCATTTCAAGTAGGCAAGGGGTTGTGGATGCAGTGATCACTTGTTGAGTGTAATGCTGTGGAAAGGCATCAAGGAAAATGGAAAATGATGAAAAATTTGGAAGGGTTGTTCTGTGTAGTGTTCAAGTGAGGAAGTGTGTTTGAAGGCTTACCAATATTGAGCAAGGAACTGTAGCTTTGAAAAGTTTGGTGGTTTGTTGTGTGATTGGTGGATGTATTGGAGGATGATATTGCCAACACAAATTCTCTGGTTGAAGATAACCTTTGTGATATCAAGGAAATGATTTTGGTTGATGTGGGGATTGATCCACCAAAGGATTGGTAAGTGTGGAGGGTAGATTTGTTTGTGGGTATGTATGAAGAAGTGCCATGTGAAAAGGGCAGGTGGGTTGGGACTGAGGTAGATGGGTGGAAGATGATCAAGGATGAGGAGTAGACAGTGCAGTTAGGGAGTAACAAAGAAGAATGGCTGGGTGAAGATGGTGATAAGGTGCTGTGGTGGGTGGGTGATGTGAAGATGTGAATTTTTTGGATGATAGTGATTGGTGAGCCTGTGAATGGAGGGATAGAGGTCAAGGGGGTTAACATAGATGCAAAAAGTATCACAGAAAGTAAATTGGTTGATTATTGGCAAGAAAGGATGGGAGGGAATGTGTCCAAGATGCTGTAATTTGTTGGTGTAGAAGTAGAAGGGATAGAGATGGGGGTAGTGGTTTTGATCTGATGGTGATTTATAGGAACAAGTAAAGGTGCAAAGCTGGAGGTGAGTGGAACAGCAATTAGGAAGAGACAAACATCTCCTTTGGAGATAGTGGTGGTTGGCAGATGCAAAAAGAGGGTACACCCAGGAAGGAGAGGCATAGAATAGAAGGTGGAGGTCTTGTGGTAATTCAAAATGACAGGGTGTTTGGGCCTGGGAGTGGATGAGGGTGGTGTTCTGGAAAGGGATGTGGCTGGGGGAGAGATCAGTGGTGAGGAGGTTGAAGAAACAAACAAAGGCAAGAATAAATAGTGTACTTATGATTGACAAATGGGGGTAGAAGGAAAGGATGTCCCATGATGAAATAAAAATACAGGAACAAATTAACAGGATTTGAAGGCCAGTGGTTCCTCTCATTGCCATTTACCATCTGCATTCAATTTTCCAAAAGTCAATGCAATAGAAACCACCTTAAAATTTGGAGGGATGCATTAGATCACATTCTGTCATACCCCTGTGAGTAAACTCATCATTTGAACATAATCTAAAGTTGAATCACATCTGAGAAATTTTTATGTGCCACATATATGAATGGTTACACAAAATGGACTCAACCACGTATCATTTAACTCCCCAATAGTGCACATGCAACCTGTGCACAATATGCATGGAAGTATTTAATCTACTATGTAGACTCAACAACCATTGAATATAAAGGGAGCAGATATATATTTTGAGACAGCAGCTAACCACCATACTCACATACTCACATACTCATATACTCACATACTCACATACTCACATACTCACATACTCACATACTCACATACTCACAAACTCGCAAACTCACAAACTCACATACTCACATACTCACATACTCACATACTCACATACTCACATATTCACATACTCACATATATTAGTGCCAGGCACACCTACTAAAGTATTTTTCACAGTGTTAAGATATGGATCACATAGAGGAAAATAAGGCTTCCCCTCCAGTCTTTTCAAGTTTAGTATTGATTTTACTACATGGAATTACCCAACACCAAGTTACTTTATTCAAATTTTGGGTACATGGTGCTATCATCTCACTATAAAGAAGGACCAAGGTATGAGGATTGGCTTAAAATGATTTTCCTTTCTAGAGAATGCTGACATCTAGCCCTTCCCATTATTTCTCGATATGGGACCACACTGTGGCTCTAGAGAGTAGTCATAAGAGGCTAGATGGAAGTCAGCTCTCTTGGTCATACACCATAATTTCAAATTGCAATACCAGGGAAATTAACAATTTCCTTTATTTTTCAGCAAGCCAAGTTTGTAATTCTGTTTCTGTTGTGTGTCAAACCTTCTATTAATGTAGTTTAACCACAGAGCTTATTTTGGATTATAGATAATCGTGAGTGACTAAGCGAGTGTTGATAATACAAATCAATAATACTTCGATGTGTTACTATTGTCACCCATGAACAGTAAATGAACACATTTGAAGAATTCTGTCGCCGCTATCTCAGCGACCGAAAATAATTGGTATGTTTTTATGACCAGGCTGACAATTAGAGACGTTGAAAAAGCAGAACAACTGGGCTTGAGTAGTAGTGGTATGCCAATAACAGCATTGATCCGGTCAAGCGATTTTGACCGTGATTTGTGATTTGTCTGTTGCAATTGATTTCATAGATTCGGCATCAAATATCATGTCATTCATCTGTATTGTAACAAACTTGGGTAATGTGGTCGCAGCAAATTGTGCAGCAATCACAAGATATGAATGAAACCGATGTTACTTCAGGAAAACAGTCGGCAAGTATTTGCAGAACATGCTGTCCTGTGATATCGAATGGGTCGTCGTTAATTTGCATACTTCCTCTGGAATGGTTCCTGCAATGTTTGTGCTCTCCATAGAAAAGAGCTCCAGATTTTCGCACAATCCAAGAGTAGTTGGAATGGTTCCATTTAACGTGTTGTTCTGAATCGATAATTGTCTTAGATTGACTAGTTGCCCGATTTCATCGTTAATACTCCCAGAGAAGTCGTTTGCACCAAGCAGTAAATATCTGAGACTTGATATTTCATACAAGCTTTTCGGAAGTTCGCCTCTCAGGCCCCCGTTTCCTTCCAATGACAAAATTTCTTCGGAGAACATCAAAATTAGTAGGCAACGAAATGAAATACATAACAAAAACGAAATCAGATCTCACCGAGAGACTTCATGTTGCCAATATCTTGAGGGATCTCGCCAGTCAAGTAGTTCCAACTCAATTCAAGTCTAATTAGATTTGGGAGCTTGACCAATTCATGTGGGATGGTCTGAATAAAGACGAATAATGAGAACGTCAACATCATACCTTAAGCGACAAGGATATAGATTTTGACTCACCCCACGGAGCGAGTTTCGTTGCAGTTGAAATTCAACGAGAAAATTAAGAGCACATATCTCTAAACGAATCCACATTTTGCAACACGAAACATTTCCAGTGGGCAGCAACTCTAAAATTTAGAATGAAAGATAGCCGATTCATAATGAATCTCTTACCAGGTGGAATGGTCCCTGTTAGCGAATGATCATCTAAAAATATGCGAAACAGTGTTGATATAAAAAAATAAAGGATGAAACATTTGTCATCGTAGGATAAGACACACTCACTAATTATTTGCATTCCAGTAACTTTGCCCGCGGAACAAGTGAGGTTGTACCAAGAGCAAGTGTCTCCGGAACAAGTTTCTCTATTCCAAGAGCATTCATCATCATCCGACAACCAAAAAGGGCTTGAATTTTCTTCGCCCTCTGCTTCGGGATCAAGCGAGTAGGCCATCAATGCTAAGATATATCGTTGATTCAAGTTTGCTGCATCCGCGTCTAGGCTCATTCCATCTATATTTAAAATCCATTGTAAAGCCAAAACCCTTGGATCATCAGCATTTATTTCATACAACGAGACACTTCTCTGTAACACTTCCTCTTCAAGTTTCCGTCTGATTTGGATTGTGCGGTTAACTTTATCATCGAAGGTTTCAGTAGAATCATAAACTTGCTCCTCTTGCGATTCATCGTCTGGTTCTTCATAATCATCTTGGTAGTTGGCGAAACATCGTTGGACATCACAACAGACATCGCAGCAATCGCATGCGATGAATGGTATCCCCGTTTCATTGTCAGGATGGCAATCAGCGCGTATACTCAAACCGCTATTGTCTTGGCGAGACGAATACCACGCTGTCAAAACACAAACCTCGTCTGGAATAGTGCCATGTATATCCGTGCCATCGATAAGAAGTAAGTCCAAGTTGTTGCACAACCCTAGAGAAGTAGGAATGATTCCAGAGAATCGATTATTTGATATTGTGAACCGCTGTAGCTTGGAGAGATCTCCTACTTCCTCGCTAATAGTACCCGAAAAATCATTTACATCGAGGTGCAATGACTTTAAATCCGTCAGCTGAAATAGACTCATCGGCAAAGTCCCATTCAAACCAACATTTCCCCAGAGCGATAGTGTTTCTGAAATATACATGCGAGAAATCAAATCCAAAATATCACAAATTAAGCGACATCAATAAAAAATGGGATCTCATTTGAATTGTTACCTAGCGCCTTCATCTCGCCGACATCCTGAGGAATCGGGCCAGTCAATACATTCATGGCAAGATCAAGTAGTGTCAAAAAAGGCAGGAGCTTCAATTCCGATGGGATTGTCTGTGTGTAAATGGAATAAATTATCTTAGCAATAAACTTGTACGTGAAATACGGAAACGAGGAGTGGTCACAAACGTACCCCATGCAAATAATTGTTTTCTAATTGTATCCCAACAAGAAATGTTAGACGGCAGATTTCTGGAGATCGGAATAGCAATCTAAGTTAGATTTTCCCAGGAAGATAATAAAATATTACCAGTTTTCGATACCGGAAGCCATCGTGGCAGTTACTTACCGGGAGGAAGCGTCCCCATGAGTGAATAGTTATCTAATACAAGTGTCAAAAAGGGATGTTTGACGTCGTCAGTTGTGGTGAATGCAAACCAATACCAGAGCGATGTCATCATACACCTCTCACTTACTTAGTTGCAGCGCTACGGCCATTCCGTCGGCACAAGTGACATTATACCAAAAACATTCATCGTCACCGGACAACCAGGTCTTGTTTGCACCATTCGCATCGTTTCCCTCCGCTACCTCATTCTCGTAAGCCCAATTTCGAGAGCCCATGGAAAACGCCAAGAGCGCCAAAGTATACCTCTGATTTAAGTTCTTTGCCGAGGAATCTAGGTTCATTTCATCGCGATTCAATATCCAATCGAGAGCCAAATATCTCGGGTCGTTTGCATCCATATCGCTAAAAGTGGCATTTCGAAGAAGTGCTTCCGTTTCAATCTTTTGAGTAATGTGCTCTGCTCGCAATGCAGCCGCGGCTTCACTCAAAGGATTTTCGATGGAACTCTCTGTTATTAATTTCAAAGGAGGAAACAGGGCAAAGCAGGGTAAAAGCGCGATCAATCATCGATTGGATGCATATGTTTCGTCGATCGTTTTGGAAGTGACGAAAAACCTCACCATTGGATTTGGAAGGGATCACTACCAATACGAGAACGGTGACCAACACTGCGATGGCAATCAGGACGAAGAAGATCCCGGAAGTGATGATCCCCAAATGTCTCTTCCACCAGGGACTCGTCATGGGAACGGCCACGGCGCTCGGGAGTTCTTGCACCAGCGATGCCTCGACTGGGTAAAAATCCGGACCATTGTTATTCGTTGGAAGCGGATCGGCGGACGAATTGCGAGCGGTTCCTCTCGAAGGATATTGCCTTCGATTGCCGCTGCGAATTTCAGTCGAATGCGATGACGGTGGCTGCGAACTAGTCATCGCACGTGAGGCATCTATTCTCTTGGATCCGCTCTTCCTGCTGTGCTTGCTGTGCCTCTCCCTTTCATCGTTGATGCGTCTATCAACCGAGTAAGGAGCTGGAGGATCCACGAACGCACAAATTTCGATGCAAGAAGGATCAGACTTTTTCAAATTTGCGGCATCGACATCGGCATCGGTATATTGTGTTTCGCAAAGAAGTTCTGGAGGCATCGGTGCCTGACAGAGAAATTCTGATTCCACGGGGAGGTTGATTTTATTGCTTCGTTTGATTTTGGTCTTCTTGTTTTCTACGCGGCGTGCTTCGAACATTTCTGGTGCAGAGTCCGATACAAATCGTGGCTGCTTTTGCTTCTCCATGGGATTCCCAAACTCTATTGCTCTTCCTGTTGGTGGGTCATTGTACGTATAGATTTCGTCAAAGGATTCTGTGGACGAATGGCTTGCGGCTGAGGCAACGATCTCGGCTTCATCGTCGTTGGTGTTGGCATCTGTCAATATTACTGGTGTGATATCCATTATTTTGTCAAGTTTATTTTGAGGCCAGAGAATGTTGTTTGGACGACAAGAACGAAGAAGGCAGCAAAAAATTATGATTCTTGGAAGGCATTCTTCGAATGTATTTGATAGTAGTGTAGTTTTAGAATTTTACAGGAAAAATGAAATCATTGTTGATGATTGATATTTGATTTACTAGGATTCTCTTTCATCGTGGTAAGAGGTAACATGCAATTCCAAATCTCAGTAACGCAATGAGTGTTAGTATTGTCATGCATGCAATATTATCAATCAACCCAGCCTGACACATCTCTATTTTTTAAGTGCCTACCATATTATTTTCACTGTGTATGTGTGTTTGTTTCTATATTATTTTGTAGTAGAATATGATGCATTGTGTAATTTTTGCATGAACAAGAACTCTGAATGCTGAGCCCTTCGCAATATAACATA
The DNA here is from genome assembly GCA_036940025.1 of Conticribra weissflogii. NCBI lineage: Eukaryota > Bacillariophyta > Thalassiosirophyceae > Thalassiosirales > Thalassiosiraceae > Conticribra > Conticribra weissflogii. The sequence continues at coordinate 7,472 of JALLPE010000643.1, read as the reverse complement.
AAATATTATCATCATCAGACAACCGACGTCGCATCATATCTTTCTCATCTTCTTCTTTGTCCTTGAAAGAGAGGATTTCGTGTGTGGGTTGTGGAGTTCATAGGATTTAGTTAATTTCTTACGATGTGATGGCCTAAAAATGATATCTGGTTCAGATGCACAGTATCCTGCAACCATGCGAAGGATGCAGTCAGATGGGTTCTCTTTTGCTCTGTATTCTAGATCAATTATTGTTAGAGAATCCTTCAACTTTACATATGCCGTTCGAAGCCCTTCTCGTTTATGGTTCTCCAAGACCATCTTGAAAATGGCTTTCCCAAAACGATAATAAATAAATAATAGTATTAAACGTACGAGACGATGATTTCGTGCTTGTCACCTGGGCGGCTTGTATGTAGTTTTATTCCCAGCAGAGAGAGGTAGAAGTGACCACTACACAACATCATAAATCTCTTTTACGTTGGCAGATACCTCTAGAGTCTACAGTAGATATAGGTAGGTCTACATCCGATTTGCTTCCACTTGTAACCTAGATAAAGAAAATATAATAAAATAATATTTAAATAAAAATTATAAAAAATAACACCGTCACCATGAGAACCCTCCTCGCCCTCCTCCTCCTAATCCTCCCTTCCTCAATACATGCCAGAAGAGGCGCCCTAGTCCGCGAAGGAATGTCCTCCAAATCCTCTTACGACAACCCCCTCACGGGCTCCATGGGCGACTTGGCCATGGACCCTGATGTCACGGCCATCGCCTCCCGCATCCCCACTTGGACCATCGACCCCCTCTCGTCTCACTCCCTCCCCTCGTCAATGAGCAAAGAACACCGCGCCTGCATCGCCTCCACGGTCTGCCGCCTCCCCCTCCAAGTGACGTTCAAATCCAAAACACTCGCGGGGGGCAAGCGGTCCGATTGGATGCGAACCTCGGCCGTCTTCGGAACCCCCTTGGCCCACGGCAAAAGGTCCACCGCGGTCCGAGCCGTCTGGACCATGTCCTCCCCCGGCTCTTCGAATTCGGACATGACGGCCGAGCAGGGGAAGAAGGTCTTGGAGGACAGCTACGAAGACTGCATCAAGAGGTTGTACGGCCGGTACGTCGAGTTGGAAGTCCTCCTTCCCAGGCCGACGAGAGGGGAGGCGGCGGCAGGAGGAGGACCTCCGCCCAGCGTGGTGTACCGCGTGCCGATCACGGCGGGACACGTCAACAAATTCGGAATGGTGTCGAAATCTCGCGCGTCTGTCACTCTGTATCCGAATGGGAGGACATTGAGCGGGAAGGCCGCCGGGGCGAAGGGAGTGAAGAAAGATTTGGCGATACCGTTGGGGATGACGAAGGTGCATTTGCCCATGGGGCCGGGGTTGGTGGATCCGGGGTGGGCTAGGGGGAAGAAATTGTTTTGGAAAGGGCGTTCGGTGGGGTTGTTGTAGTTGTCATGTTTTGTGGAATGTGGATGAGCTCGATAAATGAAGTCCAGTTGACGAGTTCGTATTGGAGTCGATTAGAAGAAAGGATTTATCGAGCGAAAGACTGTCCGCATGCAGACTTGGATGGGCGATTGGCATCAATTGGAAGATTGGTTTCATTTCGATGGTTGAATGCGTTGGATTTGGTTTCGTGATATGAAGAGAAGGAGGACAGACACTCCTAATTGATTTTATTTTGTCTTCATGAAAAAGTTAGAATAACGCAATGGCTGATAATTCATGTTGTGAAACATGTACATTGGTTTCAATTAAAGTACATGATATACCACATCGTTGAAGTTCAATTATACTGCATTCATATTTCAATGGCTGTCATACAATTCCATGCTATAAAACCATATCTTATTTCATTAAAAGTAGTCGAACGAAAACAACTCTCTACACGAATCAAACCACATCTTTTTGATCCTCTCAATTTAGAGCATGCAGCAAAAATAATATGTTGCCGTGTTTATTGTGCTTCATCTCACAAAAATAACATGGCAGAAAATCAAACAACTATACAAAATAACGTAGTTCTTCGGAGTATTCCTAATCCTCACATGCTGATCTTGTGGCGAAGGTCACCAATATAATGGGATGTCATAACTCTGGCTTATAGCCGATCCAACTTACTCGTAATTTGGATTCATGGGAGGAGCGCTTGGCGAGAGCTTAATGGCCTTCGCAACAGGCAATCGGGTTGCCGATTCTGTTCCTTCTTCATCATGAGAATGTGTTGCCCTCTCCTCGTCGTCTCTGTTGGAGGAAGCCAAATGGGCTTGATTGGAGGAAGCAAAATGAGTTTGATTTGTTACGATTGTGGTTGTTGGTCTGTTATTTTGGGTTGATGCATTGTTTGAGCAAGCTTGGGGGGCAGAGAAACGAGGATTATTTGTTTGCGAATACTTTTTCTTCCTTTTTACGATCATTGCCAAGAGGCAACTTAGCACCAATGCACCACCGACAGAGGCTCCGACAATAATGTCTAAGATTCGTGAAGAGACGAGGAAGAAGACAAGTAATGAAACTTTTTTGATATGGAAATTTTGCACATATTCAATGGACTGGTATTAGGAAAAATGACGCATTTGTAAAGGTTCCTCAACTTGGTGTTAAACTCACATATCATTGTGGACTTCGTGGAGGAGCCGCTGGTGTTTGGGGTTTCATTAACGACGTCGATTGTACAAACTTCTGCGGAGTCGTTCACCACTTCGGATCCTTTTGCTGGACAGCAAGCACGCTCCAAGTAACTCTTGTCTTGTTTGTCCATGTTTTCCCATAATTGACTCGGCCAATCGCTCTCGAACGGGCACTTTTCTGGGACTATCCCAACATATGCCGTGTTGTTGCAAACTCCACAAGTAGCCCTCTCGCCGCCACCAAGAAACCTCAACGCGTCGAGCGCGCATTCTGAGAGCTCAATTTTAGGACATCTCGCCGTGGAGAGCTCCACGAAACGCTCAAGCATGGCGGCCGAAGCGGCATCTTCTCCGATGATTTGTTCCAATGCTTCCATGTAAACGTCGACTGCAGCGACTCCCAAGAACAGATGAGGCTAAACGGATCGATCGTAGACCGGTACAGAAACGGTTGTGCCCATCTTTTTTCTGTTGAAAAACTTGTAAGGTTCCACCCAAGCAACAAAGTCTTCGTTGCCGCCGTCCCCTAATCCCAAGGCGTAAAGTTGGTAATAAGCCGCCATGGCCGTGGCGATATCGGTTTCAGAACCCTGATTTTCTTCAATTGGAACCCAAATGCCATTGGTGCCGCACGCAATACTCTTGGATACGACCTCATCAGCATCTTGTCCAACTGAGAACGAAAATATTGTCATCTTTCGACGAAAATCCTCTTGGAACTCGATCGCTTTGCTATTTACAAGTTCGATGACATCCTCTGGTCCTGGTCCAGTAGTGAGCTGTCCGTCCGTCATGAAGAGGACTGCGACATTGCATCCTGTTGATGATTCCCTTTCGAAGGTAAGCTGAAGAAGATCGAATGTCTTGGAAAATGCGGCATGGAAATTTGTGGCTCCGACCACGTTTATCCTGTTAATAGCTGCAATGAGTCTGTCTTTGTTATCTTTCGTGGCTCGAACGAGCGTTGATTCATCATTCAAGACATATGCGTCATCAGAAAATGTGACCACACCTACTTTGTCGGCAACCGAGAGTGTTTCAATAACTTTATTGGATGCGTTTGTCATTTAGTTAGCTTTGAATGTTTCTTTCGATTGAAATGTTGCCCAAAGCAAATAATCTCACCTGTGACAGCCGCTTCTTTCATGAGACGCAATCGTCCGTAATCATTCATACTACCACTTACATCCAAGACTAGAACTAAGTCCTTTGGCCCGCTTGATGCTGCCACGAACCATGGTCGGCGACGAGGATCATAAGAGCCACATTGCTCTCTCTGGGTCGCAGGAATCTGGCGGAACATCCCGTTGTGAGCTCCAAAGTATGTCCAACTGGGTGATACATTATATTGAGCCCAATGATATGTATCTCTTTCAAATTTTTTGACGAGATAAGGTTCAGCAAGCCTTGTGTAGCAAACACTTTCAATAAGTTCTGGGTCTGCGGGGTTACCATATAACTCCCCAGCGAGAGCACCAGGGATGCTGACCTTAGAGATCGTTGTATCCCAGCTTGCTGAAAATCCGACGTATTGTGGTTACCAAAATTAGACGGTTGTTCAGACAAATCCTATTTTGGTAAAGTGGCATTGTGGAAATCAATCATTCGTTTGCTTCATTTGGTCTACACATCCGTCCTTACCTTTGCAAGCTAAGTCTCCTCCACAACCTATAACAAACTCGTCTTCTACTGCACATTCCTCATTTGGATACTTGGAGGTGCAGTCGTTGTAGTTGTTGTTACCACAACTATCAAGTGTTGACAAATTACAACGATATTGATACACCCGTTCTATCTCATCTCGAAGGGCGAGGACATCAGACTCCATTTTTTTGAGGACACTTTTAAAGTTGTTTTCTTGTTCAATGGTTGCGGAATCTACCCTCTTGCCGAACAAGCAAAGAGATTGCACAGCTATGACTACGAGGTGGTAGTGGCGGCAGAAAGAAATTCGACTGTTAGTTTTCATGATCATTGATGTTTTATTTTTGTGACTACAAGGTTTTGTGATCTCTCTATCTTTGTTTTCTTCATAAAATCTTGGCCCTCCGCAGACAACGCTTCGAGCATCTGTTTTCCTCAGGCACATGGAAGCCCTTATCTAATTAATTTTGAGAACACAGCATCGCATGGCTCAAAAATCGAAATCTGCATTGACTGGCCCAGGCCAAGGTGCACGATTGCAGAAATTCCAGTACTTCCATCAAGTGAACAAAATCTCCATTTCACAAATATTTTATTTTGATGTTTTGTGTCAGATTCGGGATCTGACATCTTTCTCTCTTCAGGTGAGAAAGCCTTGCGAAATGTCTGTATGAGCACTCCATCTGTGGGCTACCAACATTGGAGCCCACTCCAATTATTTTGTCAATGATTCAGCAAACTGGGGCTTAATAAATGCATCCATGGACCCAAGCCAAATTTACCTATTGCTTGCTATTATTTTCAGTCCACAGTAAATTGTATGAAAAATAATAGAAAGACCTTTTCTACAGTTCTAGAAAATTGCAACATTTAACTGAGAACAACAATTGCATTATGAATACATGTATAAGAAAGAAAAAATTCACCCAATCAGAAATAGCTTTCAATGAGGAATGTAATAAAACTATGGTGACCATCATCAGTGCATTCCCTAGAATGCATCCATTACCAACGCTTGAAAGTTCACAACATCTGTAAGATGTTATGTACAACTTTCTCAAACTACTCCAGCTGATTAAAAATCTCGGGACTGACAGGCATGTTCATGAAACCAGGAACACCTGTATTGAGCAAACCTAATAATTGATGGAAGTTCCTCCCCATTCCAGATCAATACCAGTGCAACTGCCAGTGTGGCATGAATTGAATACAACAATATGTTTGGGAATCTCAAAGATCAATGTATCAATGCTTCACCAACATCCATAGGGCCTTATGAAAAACCTTTGTCAAGTAATCCCCCAAAACATACAAATGTTGGAAATCAAAGATTAGCTGGTCTTAACATACAAAAGACAATAAAGTATTTGTTGGACTGATTTGGTAAACAAAGCTATGCCAAATAAATTACCTCAACATGTCCCAAATGTTCTCATGGCCATGTTGGAGAAATCACAACAGCCATAAAGACCATACACCTATTTGATACAAACACCTTGATGGGAATAAAATTAAAAAAATCAACAAAATCAGATTGCAACAATCTATTGTGTACATCAAACAGCACTTTGATGGCAATATGATTGAAAGCATTGATTTACCAAAATCAAAAAAATCTTGGTCCAAACATGGAAACTACAAGATATACTCAGGCATGCAACCATATAAGCAAGCAATCATGGAACACAAAAACAAACAGCAAAGACACTATCAAACCAGTTTGTGAATGAAGCATGGCCAGTTTTATATCAAATCAACCCAGGGTTTTGGTCAGTATCTCTGCCTCTTTTGAAACTCACACCACTGTGCAACAACAATTGACAACTGTCTTGAACAAGATTGCCAACCTCCAGGTCAATCTTTGTAATATGACACCACCACTAGCAGCTCCTCTTATCATACCTCCTTTTGTGTACATTCCACTACCTAACATACACCACATTCATCCCATCACCTCCATCTCTAGGAGTTCCACATAACAAATTCATATTTTCATTGGGGGATCCAGGAACCAGGGTAAAGCCAGAATAAGTAATGTCAAAAGACACGCCAGAACAACAATTGCAAGCAACAAACACCACATAAATTTCTTTTCCCTGCAGAAGATGCAGATGACAAAAAGGGGCAATTCCAGATATTGGGGATGATGATTTAGGCAATAAAAATTTTTAATGCATGATACCAAGTAAATTTTTACTTCTGATGTGATGTTGAAAAATTAAGGACGCTTTTGCTCTTTCAAGCTATGGGGAAATAGACACAATATTCCATGGAAGAAGTTCAATAATGCTTTTTGTGTCACAAACTTGTCCATTCTCCCAACACAGATGTAATTAGATGTAAAAATTTGTCTCTTACCACCTCTCAACCAAATAAAATATTTTTAGTGATGTTTCTATTAAAATTACACAATAGTGGACCAAGAAGACTCTCCATACTGATATTCAGAAGTCATGACTTTTGTGAGTTGCTTCAAATAGTCAAGTGGGAATCAGAATACTATCAAGAGTCTTGAATTTGTAATAACATTGAAATCACAAATCACAGACAGGACATTTCAGATGATGTCATTTTGAAATCTCATTTACAAAAAATAGACAGAGAGGGAAAATGTCACCATACTTGTTTTATCCTTAACAGAAGGGTAATATAACTTGTCTTTTCATATTTAAATTTTCAATAGTCACAAAGTGACTCAATTTTTTTAAGCATCAACCCTGCAACAATGTGCTCAATGTAACTAATTATAAAAGGGACATGTACACAAGTACACAAATACACAAATATACAAATTCACAAATACACAAGTACACAAGTACACAAGTACACAAATACACACAATGAAGCAATACCTCATATGCCAAAATAAGTTATGCAAGTTCAAATAATGAGCCCAAACAGCTTTGCAAACCATCAAATAATTATTTTCTGAGTCAAATGCTGAATGAGCATCAAACTCAAGGGCCAATGTGTTACAAGAACAAATCTATGTTGAACACAGCAAGTGTAATCATTGCTCGGTTGTTTTTCCATGATAACAACTGCAATGCACAATTCATAGTAGAGGTGGAGCTTCGTTGTCTCTCAGACAAATTGATGAGCTTTCTATAAACCAACAGCATTGAAAATGGTTTGTACGTGTTTCTACTCACTATATTGTTCATGTGATGAATTTCATTTTCTGTTTTCCATTTTCATGCGTCATTGTGTCGAC
>JALLPE010000642.1:0-15724 GCA_036940025.1 Conticribra weissflogii | reverse complement strand
GGGTTTAATTGTACAAAATGGTTTCATACTCCACATTTTGAAATTTTTAATCAACCAAAGTAACATTTTGTCCTACTACGACTACTCTGAGTCTGAATAACTCAGTATTCTTTGATGATAAACTCAGTGCTAATTTTGAAAGTTTCAAGACTGAGACCAAGATAATGATTTTGTGGATATACAACTCGCTATGGCCATCATCTAGATTCTAATTTGTTTTTGATAACAAAAAAATGGTAATGCAACAAATGTAAGTCTGCATTTTAAATGATATACTTTGTTAAAAATAAATTCCTTACATCTTGGCCATGCATGCAATAGTATCTAAGTCAAAATCAAACTGTATGGTTTTGACACAAATCTAGGCATTTTAGTATTTACTGCTTCCACATATTTTGAAGTGTCATATATTTTGAGCTTGTAATTCAGGTTTAAGTATTTGTACAAGTAGTAATTTCTCAATTTTTGGAATGTTTCTTTGTATTTTTATTTGTAAAGGAAAAAAGTTGCAAGTTTCAAGTTGCAAGCAAGTTGCAAGTTGTGTGGCTGATAGAAAATCTACTTTTGACTTATAACATTCCAGTTTTGTAATCATATTGTCGAAAACTGCAAAATAATGTCTTGAAATTTTTCAATGTTTTCAAGAGGATTCATGTTTGAGCAAGAGGTGTGTGCATTGGTGTCAATGAATCTCAACGCCTGATGTATTCTGATGCAATTAGAGGTTGAATGCAGATGTACATTTGCAAAAATATTACATTTGTTCAGAAAAAGGGTTTCAGACCAAAGTTTGGAAAATATATATATTTCAAGTATCAAAATCAATATCATGATAATCATAGTTTAATTGTTTCTCCCAATGTTTGATTTTGAAATAAACAGAGTAACACACAGACCCCAATCAAACCAAGCACTCCAAACCTAACCAAGCTCCTAGATGCACCAAAATAGTAACTAAATCAGTTGAAACACAATTGTTATTTGCCATCTCATCTTACCATATTCAATCATTGATCTAAACTATCTTTGTAGTCAAAATAATATGGTAATAAGGAGGTAAATTTAGTGTAAGATATGAATCTATCTGTAAAAGTCTGTCAATTTTAACTGGAGAGATATTGGAGGATTGAATAATGGTATTTTGATATCTCTGCTGCTATCAACCTTCTACAGTGGTAGATAAACTAATATAGATGAGATGGAACAAGCAAGTAAGTTTTACCAGATAGGAAGTAACAATGCATGCATGGTAAGTTAGGATGGAAAAGATACCAATGGAAAAAGAGGTAGTAGAATGTATCAGGATTGTTGTTAATGATAAAGTATGATGGCTTCCTAACTGTCACTTGCCTACCTATCTGGTTGCAACTAAAAAGTCAATCAGATTTGCAATGAATTACCCATTAACAATGTGAATGTAGCATGAATATTTACATAAAACTTTTCATCAGAGGCATCTGATGACAATTTTATTTGATGTAGAAAGAAGTGACATCATGACGATGGAGCAAAGGTCCAATTTTAGTTTGTTTGAATTTTCTTCAGCAATCACGTTGAATGAATGAAGGCGTAAATGATCGTCTTGGGTTCATTCGGTTTAACATCACGCCGACATAGAATTTTTGTCTGAAATTTTGTAGAAAGAGAGCAATTATTTTGAAGTATTAATTTGTTGCATTGTTATAATATGTGTAAGATAAAACCAATTATTGGGAGAAGCAATTCTTGCTCCGATTACTCAGAACGTCAAGAATCACATTGTATTACAACGAGATCAATCCAAAAATTATGCTACTGTGCCTGAGACTTTGGTTCGGATTTTCCCCGTCGGGACCACATATTGAACGCAATATCTAACAAAAAAACTAGTAGTTGGGGATGTGCTGTATCAACTTATCATGATGTCGAAGTTGTCAAAAGCGGTTCTATTTAGTTTGAATCACGTAAGTTTAGGAGATGTGCCTTTTGGAGAGAATTATATCATATCTTGACTCTGAGAAATAGATAATTGCATTAGACCACCGACAAGACCAATCACAGCAGCTGCAATGAGGCTTGGTATCCCTCGACCAAATATGATCGCAAGTGCATTAAGGGGAAAGGTCATCAAAACTTTCCGAGCTGGAGGGCAAGACCCTGACCATGAATGTTTCACGATATAATGAAGCCCAGGAATGATTCCTAATAGCCCGATAACATGCATTAAAGGACCAAAAACACTCTTTGAAGTCCATACTCCACTACCGCTTAGCCGTGCAGCGGCGACCATCGTTTGAGTATGTACAATACTTTTTTTTGCCATTGTTGCCACATCATCCAAGGATCCGGCACCTGTAGTTCTTGATTTTCCATACACATGAGAAAATACATCGGCCTGGCTTTTGATCACATCACCGGTTCCAAATAAGAAGCTGAATCTGGATAGACCACAACCTCGAAGAAAGATAGCGTAGAATGTAGCAGTGACAAAGACACCAATTATTCCCGCAAGTGGTGGAGCAAAGCGATTTGAACGAGTCAAAGATCTAAGGATGAGACCAAATTGAGCCGTTTTCTTCTTCGATGGAGTTGATGACATCTGATAATTCTTGCGGCTTCCTTCATATTGCTCGCCTTCCAATAGTAGAAGGATAGGCGAGCATAGAATCGTGCCCATAATGGACATCTGCGTAATGAAAATGAATCAAATCAGCACACCTTGAAGTACAAAGAAAATTGATACATCCAGACAAAAACTTGCCGGAATGCCAGCCACTGAAGTCACTCCAACAACACCAACTCCAGCTACCCCATATCTTCCATACACAACTGAGATAGCACAGAGCCAGGAAATAACACAACTGGCGTTTCCATAACCACGTGTAGTTGAATTTTTTTCCCCTCGCAAGCGTAACATGACAGTAAATGCACCAGCACAAAGTCCGCACACTGATAAATAGGTGCTTGCCCATCCCCCGATGCCAAACGGGTGTGCGTGGGCCGACAAGGACACACTGGAGATAACGAAGAAAACCGGGAATCCGATACCTGCCCATACGTTCGCAATTTGTTCTGCTTCTACGAAATCCTTCGTCTCAAGGAAATAACCCATGACAGTGGCAACCGTTCCCAAAAACGACATTGCCATACACGAGAATGATGTGACGAAAATCGGTATGAAGATGTCCTTGCTCATACTCTGCATTGTGAAAAACCACGATAATCCGCAACCGAACATAACACCAAAAATCATCAATCGAAGTAGTTGGCGAGAGTCTTTCCTTCCTAAGGTATCACGTATTTCCCTCAGCTCCAGTGGACCTGTCATGGCTAAAAGAATTGCCAAGAAAGCAGAAATTAGACCCCATCCACCACTGTTATTACTGCTCTCGACTTCTAAACTAGAAACAGACTGGAATAAAAGACTGGAATCGTTTGTAGACATAGTAGTTCCTGGGATAGCCGGTGCAGAGAAAGAGATGAACATTCCCAACAGAAACACTAACGCTGACACTCGACGTGATATATCGGCCCCTCCGTCTGGAAGGAAATAATTGGTCATGGACAAAACAGCAATACCCCACAAGGAAGCAGAATAACCAACAACTTCAGAAAAAGTCGGAGACGTGGCATAGTATGCAGATTTGTTGTGACCGCTGAGAATTCCCACGAATGGTTCTATGATCAAAGGCACTGATACCAAAATGACTAATGGTAATACGACTGCAGAGTAGACCAATACTGTCAGGAAAATGTGTTGTGGAAGATTTCGTGCTGGCTTTCCACTTGGTCCCAAGTTTCGTTTTGCATAGATATTCAGTTTCATATGATGTGGTTTTAGCACTGCATATGGCGCAGATACGGTCAAAAGCAGTGCAGTGGCGACTATCCATCGAAGGAAAAGAATTCGTAAAGAATCATCTCCATCCAATAAACTAGACTCAATGAGCACTGCGACCATTTTTCCAACAGCTATCGAAACAGAGGTGACCAAGCTCCCCATCTTTATCAACTTTTGTCTCTTCATATGCGATGCAATCAATATAATCAGAAATCCCGTGAAATAGGAAGTCGCCGGAGAATACACAGCTACACGGCCAACTTCAAAACTATCCCTAGAATAAAGTGGCATCGGTTCTCGCAAAAGAGCAAATTCCATGACGACCAAAGCGATCCCGTAAATGGCGAAAAATGCTCCTGTGATATCCCAATTTTTCATGAATTGTGTCGCGTATCCGCCAGGTGATCTATGGACTAATCCAACTAGAAATATCAGCCATAAGCTACCCAGTAATGCCAAATGTGCAAAACTTTTCAGGACTATGTTCTTTCCCGGAAAGATTTCAACATACTCGCTGAGGAATGTAAGACGGTAGGCTATAATGATTGTTCCCACTGTAAATAGGACAAATACTGTCAAGAATGCATACCGTAACTAACCATTTGGAGAGTGAAAAGTGAGGAGATTTGTGAGCGCAACTAAACAAATTCATCAAACGAATTCAAGACATACCTGTTTAGTGACAACCCACAAAGCTAAACTTTCTGCTGCCAACATCGGAACAGGAAGAAATGTCCACGGAGGACTGCAACTCATTCCAAAAAATACAGCCGAGGCACCCAGGAGGACTTGAAATGCATCTTCATGATATTCTCCTAGCAAATATTCTCCATTAGAAGTTCTCCTTCCGAAGAACCAAATCGATGAATACCCGAATATGGTTCCGAACGTCAAGAATGTGGATGCCAACATTGGACTAATGATTCCTTCATGCCCATTGACAATATACGACGCACGCGCGCAAAGAGGAACGAGGTAACGCTGTTGGAAAGCAATGCACGAAAACAGTGATATCACCATTGGAATCACTGTTCCACGGAGTGTACGTCCACCCTCGACAGGGGACGTTCCCGATTTCAACGCCCACATTAGAGACCGGCGCCATCGTTCATCCAGTATCCCGTTCGACGCGAGAAGATAGTGTAATATGTAGGGTACAGTTGCAACGAGAACAAAATCGAACACATCATCCCATGATGCATAAGCGTAGGCAATACGCTGACGAAAAGTCACGAGATGTACAATTGGTGGGGCAAACACTAGCATGAATGAAAGGGTCTTTCCTTCACGAGGGTTGATTGCACAGAAGGGTTTGCGTCCCTTGTCCGTTTTTGTTGTTTTGCCGTCATCTTTCTTTTTATTAATAGCCCAACTATCAGAGTTGTCGTGTTCTGCCAATTTGCCAGAATCGTCCAACATGGAAGGGGCTGCGCCGAGTAGTAATATTCCCAACGCCAAGTGAAAAGCAAACACATGCGGAAAGATGACTGCTGCCGTGTCCAAACTCCAAGTTATGTGTGAGGAAGATAGAGACGATGCTGCAATGCCGTAGGCAACCATGACAGCGGAGACGGGCGGAAGGGTGAAATGTAGAATCCGTTCGAACGCCTGGGAGAGCGTCGGCAATTGAATTGGGAGCCATTTGAATTGAAGTACAACCCACAGTGCCTACATGTTTCGCAACATCGTGTGAGGGAAAACTTTTCATCAACCCCAAACGAGATTTTGTTCCCCAAAAAAGGCACTCTAACATCACTCACCACACAAAATAAAAGCATCACAGACACAAACACCTTCGTGAGAGCCAGCCACAAAACCATCCATCCAAAACCACGTTCCTCGCCATACGGCCCCAAGACAATCATGCCATCTCCATCCCCCAAAATGATCATGACATATGCCACCACCATAGACAATAGCATCCATCCAAACCAAATGGCACCGAGTGTATAATAGCCTTTCCCATCCCCCTCGACGGAACCAACGTTTGCCAAGTCCAGTGCATAGATAAGTAATCCGATACAGAGGAAGATGAGCAAAGGGAGAGACGAGGGCATTTCGTAGAGCAGTAGAAGGATGAGAGGAGGCAGAAGGAGGATGGCGATTGACCCATTGTTGTTATTGTTATGAATGTTTCTGCTCGCACTGGAAGGTCCGTATGTTGATCTGGATTGGGACTGAGATGGGATTCCGACAGCTGTGTTATAGATCACGTTATTGTTGCTACTGTTTAAGACATAGCCTTGTCCGCTGGCAGATATCGCGGAAGTAGAAGAAGCGCAACCCACATTCCTGGCTTTCAATGTCTCGGTTTGAGAAGGAGCAGTAAGATAGCCCGGTGGGTTAGAATAGGCGGATGGATATTGCGGGTAGGGCGAGGCAACGTACTCAGACTGCTGCTGCTGATATTGATGTTGTGAATTATTATTGAGGTTGGATGAAGAATTGTTTGAGAGGGCAGAAACCCCATTGCTCCCGCTGCTTTGTTGGTTCGAAATATCAATGGCTTTAGACGTAGCATCGGACTCAGCAGATGCTATGAAATTTGATGGGCGTGCTGAAGTGGCTAAAGCGGGACTGGCATTTGGCAAAAAGCCTGGTGATTGTATGATAGTTTGGGATTCGTTAGTAAGGCCAGGGGGCGTCATTCCAGGTGATCGTTTGAAAGAATCTGCGGCACTGTCTGCTCCTTGTTCTGGTGGGATCTTCGCTGTATCCGACTGTTTCTGGGGCTGTTGCTGTTGAAAATGAGATCCATTGAAATTCTGCTGAAACTCATTCTGCCTAGGCTGCGTTTCATTTGTGGAGGAGTGTTGAGCAGCCGCGATCATCGTGGGAGGCGGTGGTACGGGGAACCGCGGAGGCTGACGCTCGCTTGGTCCCGACGACGATCTATTTTTGTCGAAGTTCATTGTGTCAAACGAACGGGATCCCGGATCTTCGATTTCAAGTGGTGGGGGAGAGAAGCGACGATATTTAAGTTAAATAATATGAATGGAGTTTTTTTAAGTTGCTGCGAGTTATTGTAATATGTTTTTTTGCTGTCATATTACAATACCGCCGCCGCCCGAATGGTGCCGATTTCGGTGTGTATGGTTCTCGCTTTTTTTTGAGGTCAATGCTATTATTTTTTTGTAGCCCTATTATGACAGGGTTTGATACGTTGAGTATCGTACTAATACTCTGTAGAGAGCTCTATGGTAGTTTGTTGCTTGCTCTACAATACATCATGTACTGCAGTATGGTACAAGTAGTTAGTGATAAATTGTAACCAGGGGCTGAATGGGGGCTTTCCTCGCTTTCGGGTCGATTTCACTACAACTTTCGGCGACGGAAAGATGGGTGCAAGAAGCAATTATTTATTACTTTCGAAAACAGCGGGCAAATCGAGGGATGCGAAAATCATGTTGCAGCTAATTCCTCAATCACCACAATTATTGTGGTTTGATGATATGATGAAAAAATAGTCTCAATAACATCAGTCACATCATAATTTCAAATGAACAGTGGCAGTCATGATGAAGAATGCATACTTTCTGAGGTAAATAATTATTGATCAACAAGATAACAGAGTGATCTTTCACCCTGAATTGACAGATAGTCACTTCAGTAATGTTTTCAATTCTATTCTCAGCTCATATTTCCTGGTCAAATATAAAGCCGAAGAAATGGTATCTACGATTGTGGATTTCCACACGATCGTATAATTTATTGTAGTGATAACTCTCACATCAGGAATCTTATTGCAACATTCACGTCATCACCTTCGTTGACTGGTTGTAATCTGCCTACTCATCTTCGTCGTAGTCATCATATCCACCTGATCGAATGCCTCGGTGATCATTTCCAAATTTCAATCTCAAAGAATTCACACTACCACCAGACACACCTTGAAAACTAGGAGACACTTCTTCATCGTCCCTCCTGGTTAACGCCCCGTGCCCGCCAAGAACATAGGCCAGATCATTGGCGCTAAATTCCTCTGTCCCGCCTAACTCGTCAAATCCTCTCAACTGATGTGACGCCTTTCTATCCTTGACGATCAAAAGAGTTGGCATAACCACAACGCCCAGTTTCTCCACCAAATACTTGGCGCCCATACCCGACCCCCCCTCCCGGACATCATCACAGCCCTCCACGTTGATCTTCACAAATCTCGTCTCCGGATGCTTCGGCGCCAAATCTGCTAAAGCCCTGTGAAACGCATCGCAACTCCTCGTCGTCGGCCTATGAAAATGAACTACCATCCGATTCGATTTCTTCGCCGCCTCGAAAAACGCCTTGGCAACATCACCTCCGTGCTGAGCGCTCCCACCCACACTATCGAATAAATCAGCGTAAATTCCATGCCCGTTCTCGAGCCATTTTCTCCGCTGCTCGACGCTTTGTTTCATTTGGGCAAGGCGGCGTTCTCGGAGGGCCTCGAGTTCGGAATCGGTGGATTCGAGTAGGGCGTCGTAGCGGGACAGTTCGGATTGGAGGGCGGCTTCTTGAGCTTGGGTAGCGCGGAGGATTGTCGAGGCGGCGGCGTCGCCGATGATTTGGTTTTCGTTTCCGAAGCCCAGATCCATGGTGGTTGAAAATGTTGTATGTGTTGGTTGAAACAAGTCGAAAGACGGAACAACTGCCTTTTTTGAATCTTCTATGCCTAGAGAAGCTGAGTTCAGTCTACAATACTATCGCCATTTTTTAAATTTTTTAAAGCGTCCTCAATCAGCTTCCACGTGTCAGAGAGTTACTCTCTATCTTGACAGAGCTATTACCGTAAAAAACGAAAAAAAGACCAACAATATTATAATATCTCTCTACAGAGCTATTAAAAACCAAAAAAGAAGACCGAAAAACATAAATAGAAGAAGACAAAAAAATCAGCTAAAATAAAAGCCTAATGCAGCTTATGTTGCACTGTAATTGACATATCAATAACACGTTTTTTTGTAACATTCCAAGCACCTCAGCACCTTCTCTTTACAAGAACAAAATTATTGGCACCTCTCTTTGCACCAAAAAGTGCAACAAAACGTCCTCAGGTTGCAATCATAGGTTGGCTTCTATGTCCCTTTTTCATCATCTCATTCACCTGTAAAAACGGCCTCTTGTCAAGAATACATTCTTTTGTCAATCTTTCCACTGTATTATGAGGGTTTGGCCACTCAGCTTGTGTAACTGACATTCCATCATTGTCTAAGTTCTTCAAAAGCATTCTCTGTGCCAATACATGTCAAATTCCAAAAAAGATTCCGTTTTTGTCAGTTTGGTCACTGCTTTTTCCTCCACACATTTGAAAGAGAATAAAATTGTATCAGCAATTGTTTGATTCATCTGCCCAATGCTTGGCTCAGTTGGGGTGTGAAATAGGTTCAGGATTTTGAACTGAATCCTCAACCTTGACCCATCTGCATTTGATATGCTATGGAAAGTTTTGTGATCATCAACTCTGGCAAAATCCCAATGACAAGGCATTGGTATTGTCATATAATTTTCCACCTTCTGACAGTGAATCAAAAATCTGGAACCTTCTACTACTTGCTCCAATATTTTGCACTGACCAATTGGCTTCTCATTGAAAAATTACTCAATACACTTACTATGATGCAAAACATGCCATCTTCTTCCTTTTCACCAATGCATGCCCAAGCACTCCATTCTCCCCTGTTGCCAGAATTCTTATTAAAGCTGAAAAACCACTGTCCATTGTCAGCACTTTCCCAGTGTTCCATAGATATTTGAACATTCACATCATCATGCCAACAATCTCTCCATTCTCTTCAAATTCTTTGTGTCCACTGATATTTTCCTCCCACAAGCTCAACTCAGCACATTATTGGTGCTCCTCACTTTAGGTTGTCATCACAGATAGTATGAAATTCATTGCCAAATGGGTGCAACTTCTGCAGTACACATATCAATATGGGGCGGTTTTTGTTGAGCCAGACACTCATGCTTTTGTCAATGAACAAGATCCAATCTGGCATATCATTTTTGGAAAAATGCCAGTTGAATTCATCAATCTTTTGTGTCGCATCATGAAATTGATCAAGAAATTGTGGATGGGGTAAATTGTTATGGCAGAGGCTTTGCATGATTTCTTCAAACTGTGAGAAAGATATTTACTCATTTAGGAAATAAGGGGCACCATTGAATTTTTTGATGGGAATGGATGACTGCCAATCCCTGTGATCAAACAGTCCTTCAAAGCAAGTCATGAAACCCAAACTCCAACATTGTTGCATTTTTATGCAGTCGAATTTTGCATTTGTTTGAGGTGTGATGACATCCCTCAAGAATAATAGTGGAAAACAAAGCTGAAACAGGGTGAGTTGCATATGTGTAACAAATGAAATCAAATGAAAAAATACTTACTTGAAAATATCTAATTCATTTGCTACCACAATTATTTCACATGACAACATTGTGGAACATCCATAGATATTTCTACAATTTTTTTGAATGCATAGACAAACAATTGGATTAATCCAATTTCGAAGCTGCAGCCCAAATGTGGAAGATTCTTGAGGAGTGGATCCTCATTTTCAACCTTGAGACCCAGTCCTTACAACTTAGATATACCAGACACATCAAGATTACCTCAAAAGAGATGAAGATATGATCCAATTCACAGTTGATTGATGCATCTGTATTCACAATAACTGACAATGAACTCCTCTCCTTCTTGACCCAAAACTGCTGCTGCTGATGCCACCATTATTACTGCTGGTGGTTGGAGTGACAGTGGGATCACCTCACTTTCCAATGGTGACTCCCTTTCTTCTTCAACTTGCACATGATGTTTGGTAAATTAGCAGTTAGGATGAGTGCATTTGTACCCATCACACTTGGTGCAAGAGCAACAACTAAAAATATGACAATATTCTCCAGTAATGATGCCACCATTGAAACGCTCCCTGTTGATGGTAGCTTCACCCACCTTATCTCTTAGGGTAGCAGAAGGGTGGAAGAATCTGAATTTGACAGAGCAGCTGCTCCAATGCCCATATTTCCTTTTTCCAACCTTCATGGCAAATTTCTAGCTTGAAGAAGAAATTGTGAATGTTTCTTCACAAAAAACAAAAAGAAGAGTAATCAACTTTTTTGGTACAAATTCTGCACATTCGAACATTTCTGTTATTAAAAAATCTTATGTTCGATGCAAGAGATGTTTTTTTCAATAATCATAATACAAAAATTACTCAAAAATGATTTCAAAGACTTCATCAATAAAATGTATAACATTAACAATACCTGCTGCTATCCAGCATATGCATTATCAATAATTATGAATTTTATTAGCTTAATTGAAGCCGTTTATCATAGCTTTTTGCCCAACATAAGAGAAGCTGAATTGCACCTTTTGAGGCCAAATTTAGCCTGTTGATGGAATGTTTGCTTTCATAATGCATTTCATGTGTTGTAGTGTTATACTTAGTATTTCTATAACACTGCAACATTATAGCAATATGAAAAAAGATCTAGTCACATGTAAGATACAGCAGAAAATGACAAGAAATCGAATTTAAATCCGAATTTGGCTTTGGCTGCACTGTAATTCCCATATCAAGAACATGCATTTTGTAACATTCCAAGCACATTGTCACCTTCTCACTTCTCATTACAAGTACAAAATGATTGGAATTGCTCTTTGCACCAAAAACTTTCACACAATGTCCTCTGGGAGCAATTTTTGATTTCCCCCCATGCCCCTTTTTGTTATCCCATTCTCCCATAAAAATGACCTCTTGTCAGGAATATGCTTCTTTTCTACTTTTCTACTGTAATTCAAGTCTTGGGCAGCTCAACTTGTACCACTGACTTTTCATCATAATCAAGTTGTTGAATATCATTCTATGTACCAATGCATAATAAAATTTCAATTTGAAGTTCTGTTGTCCCCTCATATGTGTAAGCTCTGGCATTTGATGCATTTGCCTCAGCTACTTCCAGAAGAAATGTTAACTATCAATTTGTCCACCACTTTATCCTCCAATCATTTGATAGAGCAATATGATCATGTCATTGAATGTTTGTGTCATCCACCCAATGCTTTAATTGGCTGTGGTATGATATTGGTTCTGGATATTGAACTAGAACAT
Organism: Conticribra weissflogii; assembly: GCA_036940025.1. Taxonomy (NCBI): domain Eukaryota; phylum Bacillariophyta; class Thalassiosirophyceae; order Thalassiosirales; family Thalassiosiraceae; genus Conticribra; species Conticribra weissflogii. The sequence continues at coordinate 3,814 of JALLPE010000642.1, read as the reverse complement.
ATGTTATGCTCATTGTGCCTCTCCGGGATTCTTGGGAATCATTCTGTGTAGACTCCTGTTCCTCCCATCTATGGTTCTTTGTGATGTCATGTACATGTGCTAAGCGCATGCCCCCTGTAATTCTACTGTTTTGTTCTCATCTGCATTGAATCCCTTATGTAGTTGTATACCCAATTATCATAATTCTAAAATATCATTACTCAAACTGGGTATATCACTGTGACATCAATCCATCAGCATTTTTTACATCACAAAAAGTGTTATGATCCTCAACTCTGGTAAGAAACCCATGACAAGAATGACAAGATATGATTTTTGTGACAAATTTTCCTCCTTCTGGTAGTGAATAAAAATTTAACACCATCTACCACTTGCTCCAATGTTTTGCAATAACCAAATGGCTTCTCATGAAAGTATTCATCAATACACTTACCTGGAACCTAAACTGGCCATCCTCAATGTCTTAGCTTCATCAGTGATTTTGGCCAAACACTACCTTCTCCCTCATTGCCAGAATTCCCTTTGACACTGAGAATCCACTATCCATTGTCACTACTCACTACCCTCCCAGTATTATATATTTTTTGACATTCATAACATCAAACAACCTGTCATTCTACATTCCTTAAACTGCCCAAACATTATTGATTATTGGTGTGCCACTTTTCAGATTACCATTGCAGATGTGTGGTATTCATTGCCAAATGGGTGTAGCTTCTGTGGGACACACATCCATCCAAGGCAGAGTTTGTTCAACTAGATACTTATGCTCTTGTTGATGCATAAAATGCTGTTACACCCAGTTGTGCTTAACCTGGATTCCCTGGAATCCTTCTTTGGGATTCCCATAACTCCTGTCTCTCTGTACTTTAGCAACATCAGGTTCACCACATAAACCTATCCTTCTCATGTCCTTGCTCATATATGATTCAATGCATGCTGTGTGGCTTCACATGCTTCTTTGTGCTATACCCATGTTCTCATAATTCTAAAATAATAATAATTTAAATCACTCAAATATTGGTGTATCAAATGCAACCTGGAATGCAATTTGTCATGTAATGCGTAATGTTGATTGAATTTATCAATTGTCTCAAATGACATGAAATTAATGCACAGGGTTGACGAGGAAATTTGGTTAGGCAGAGGGCCTGCATTATGTCTTCAAAACAACAATAAGGATATACTTGTTCAGATGAAAAGGGGCACCTTTGAATGAGCTGATTGGAAAACATTGTAAGTTGTTGAGTATTTGGTCTTTGTGCTGCCTAGTTTTGTGTTAGTTTCTGGTATCACAACCCCCTTCAAAAATTTGACTCAAATGTAGAGCTGGAAGAAAAGTTGGAATGCAAGATTATAAGAAATCAAATGAAACAAACAGATTTCTCACCATACATCTTAACTACCTCCTCTATTATTTCCTAGCTCATAGACTGGAATTGACACCTCCAATTAGTGAAATTTCCCAATGTGTGTGGGAAAAGAATTGGACACATCCAATTTCTCATTGCCTCAGCTGCATGATGCAATGTACCCATATTTGCTAGATGCTCAGGCAGGGTCCTCATTGTCAACCTCAAGGTCCAATGTTCATAACTCTGCAATATCTTCTTCCCATCATATACCATTTGTCATTTAAATTCTAAAGACACTAATGGCGATATATTATTTTTAGATTAATTCAAGCCTTTTATCATCATTGTCTGCCAAGCATAAGAGAAGCCAAATTTGGCCTGCTGATGGAATGTCTAATATGGTACAGTAGTAAGAGTAAGTGGTGGTGTTCACCATCACATTATTTTTATATGATACTATTAGAGTACAATACATACTACTGCATGTGACATGTGATAATAGCTGTTTCAGTTTTTCATAAAGCCCGGCCATGTAGCTCAAAAAATAAATCAGATATGGTATGATGTACATACAGGAGGAAGTAGAAAAACAAAATGGAACAGATGTGATATATACAGAGGATATCAGTATTGAAGCAGTGAGAAGAGAATATATGTCAAAAGAACACTGGATATATTATGTGAACACAACTATCTAAGGAAGAGGGAACTCATGTGGCAAACTACACCATAGATAGCAAACATAATTTTCATTCAGGGAACGCAGATGTATCGCTTTGCTGGTAATCACATAAGCCATAGTCATCACTGCCATGCTGCACTTGTTTACCCTAGTTTGACCTAGTTTATCAAACCCAAGTGACACAGTGAACCAGTTGTATCTCAACAGTAGATGGAAAATGATGTTGGGAGGTTTTGAGCAAATTTCAGAGCAGCAGAGGTAGTATTGATTAGATTCAGGATTTACTATGACATCTTTGCCAGACTACAAGTCATGAAGCATGGGCCAAGAAGTGAAATGATGTGATGTTCCTCACAAGCTGTTGGAATCATCAAACAATGAAAGACTTTGCTATGATTCCATCAAACAGTTTGTTTTTCATTTGCCACATGCCTCCCTGGGAGTAATAAGGTCTGGGGTCAGCCATGTGTATCCTGTCAGATTCCATAGCCATTTAACTAAGGACTTAGTTCTTGCATGATTACAAACTGATGATTCACAAAACAATGAATCAATGTGACGAATTATGCAGGAATCCAGACCATAGGATAGATCAAGACACAACATTGGTTTTCCAAAGTGTGAGAAAAACCTCTTGTCATCAAACTATTGGGCTGAAAAGTGTAAATGAGTCAAATCAACAAGTGAAAACATTCCCTTTCAATGTGGATGTGTTGCTGGAGCTGAGAGCTTGCTTTCCCACATTAAGTTGAGTTGTTATAGTCAAGGTCTTGCTGTCACTAACAGCACCATCTTTGTTCAAAGCTGCAGAAGTAGGCTGCCACATAGATTGAGAAAAATCAGACAAAACTGTATTGATTATAAGATGACCCTGCTAGATGACATTGGAAGGATTGCTTCAGAAATCATAAGCAATCCCTCCACAACATAAGTATGTAATACTGGATCATAATGTCTGCAATGACTCACAAAGTACATGGGCCAGAACCCAAGCCTACATCAGATAGATCCCAGGGGGATGGGAAATGGGATCACTGGTGTCATGACTTCTGGAACACAGAAAATTTGTCAGCAGGAGATGACAAAAAGCTACAGATGCAGGTGTTCCCCTGCCACTGCTGCTGAAGAAGAGCAGTAAGAGTTGACTGTGAAGCGAATGCAACTAACTCAATCAAGCCATGATAATGATAAGGACTAGGACATTGCATCTAAATGAGAAGGAGAAGGCTATGGTTATGGTAAGTCTTCAATGATGAGTGTGTTTGAAATCCCCTTGCAAGGATCAGGCAAACAACTGGCCTTAAGAACCCATATGAGAAAGTTATTCAGATGATTATTAATTTAAATAAAGCTTTTGAGGATATCAACTGTCAGGGTATGATCCCCTGGACTAAGGCAGAGATCCAGTGCAACAAGATGATGCTGATGAGCTTGGGGTAACTGAACAACTTGTTGATTTCATCATCACAGAGCAAGGTTATCTTAACGACCAGTCCCTAAGTTGCCTCAATGAGAATCACATGGACCAACTCATAGCTGCAATATGCAAGCCAATGGACATAAAAATGGAGTATATGATCCCAGAGTTGGTTAACACACAACTCTTCAGTCATTGTCTGCATATGCTTTGACTTCAACATCAGCACACCGCTAATATAAGTGACTTGGACGAGTCTCAAAGTAATGTTTTTTGAGCCTGATTTGAGACATTGCCTTTAATCTGAGCCCAATTTGAGTCCTGTGATTTTCAAGTCATTATTCCAGACAATCTTTGGAA
>JALLPE010000641.1:0-10958 GCA_036940025.1 Conticribra weissflogii | reverse complement strand
ACGAGGAGGCGGAACGTCCCTCGCCCTTCCGACCACCGTCCTGTCCAGCGCCGCCAAAACCCCCGCCGCTGCCAACGCCCCCGCCACCGCCACCCAAACGTCCACCTCCGGCTCCTCCCCCAAACCCATCCGCGTGGCCTTCCAAGGAGAAGCGGGCGCCTACTCCGAAAAATCCCTCCGCGAACTCCTCGGCCCCCACGTCATCTCCGTCCCGCGTCCCAACTTCGAATCCTGCTATCGGGCCGTGGCCTCCAAGGAATGCGACTACGCCTGCATCCCCATCGAAAATTCGCTGGGGGGGAGCATCCACGAAAATTACGACCTGATGCTCCGCTACGATCTGACCATCGTGGCCGAGCACGATTTCCGGGTCAGGCACTGCCTGCTGACCAAGCCGGGCTTGGACGTCAACGAGATCAAGTACGCGATTTCGCATTCGCAGGCGTTGAGTCAGTGCGACAACTACTTGAGGGCCAGGGGCATCGTGCCGAAGGTGGCGTACGACACGGCCGGGAGTGCCAAGATGATTCGAAGGGCGTTGGACGGGGGGGATTCGGGGGGGAGGGAGTTGCCCGAGGGGTGCACGCCGGAGAATACGGCGGCGATCGCGTCGGATTTGGCGGGGAAGACCTTTGGGTTGGAGTGCAAGGAGACCGGGATCGAAGACGACGACAGCAACTTTACGAGGTTTTTGCTCTTGGGGAGGCGGGGGGTGGTGCCCTATCTGAATAAGAAAATTCCGAGCAAGACCTCTTTGGTGTTTACGCTGCCGAATAACGCGGGGGCCTTGTATAAGTCTTTGGCGTGCTTTTCGCTCAGGGATATTGATATGTCCAAGATCGAGTCCCGGCCGATGAGTGCGGGCTTGTTGAATTATTTGAAATTTCGGAGTACCGTCACGCAATTGGGAGGAAGCTCTCGGGGTGCCTCCTTCGCTCGGGAATTGCCCCGTTTCCGATATTGCTTCTACTTGGATATTTTGGCGTCGGAATTGGATGAAGGTGTTCAGAACGCGTTGCATCATTTGAGGGAACAAAGCGATTATTGTAGAATTTTGGGATCGTATCCGGCCAATTCTAGGTTGGTGGGACCCGTGGCTGAGGCGGTGGAGGCATTGAATGCGGCAAATGCCGGAAAGGTTAATCGGGGAGATTTGAGGTTGGAGAGTCTACCCGGAGATAAGGAAGATGCTAGGCAACTCAATATCGGGTTTGTTGGATATGGATCTTTTGGGCAGTATCTTGCAAAGAAAATGGGAGGAATTCATTCATTGAGATGTATGGATCCATTGGACAAGGTGAGTTTGTCACATCATAACCGAGTCTTTTGAATCATTCTATCCAATATCAAACAACTCATTCCAATATGTGACAGTCCAAAGAGGCAGAAGAAAATGGCGTAGAATATTTCCCGACATTTGAATCTTCCAATTTCTTCCAAGGCCTCGATGTTGTCATCATCGCAGTCCCTATGATCGAACTGGAAGAAACCCTGGACAATCTCCCACTCGAAAAATTACGCAACAAACTCGTCGTGGAAGTCTGCCCCCTCAGCGTCTACCCCCGAACGATTCTCACTCGCATGCTTCCTCCTGACACGGATATTTTGTGCACCAACCCCATGTTTGGACCCGGATTAGTTTCCGATGGCATCGCTGCCTCGGAGGCTAATTGGGACGGACTTCCATTTGTGTACGAAAGGGTCAGAGTATCGGATACCAATCGGGCGGATTGCTTCCTATCCATTTTCGAAAGTGCGCGATGTCAAATGGTGGAAATGACTGCGGAAGATCACGATGCCTATGTTGCCGATGCGGAGTTCGTCACGCATTTGACCGGCAGGTTGTTAGATAGGAATTTGCTTCCGGTGACTCCCGTCAGTTCTAGGGAATATGCCGCACTGTGTGAGGTTGCAGATATAACTGCAAATGATACTTTTGATTTATTTTATGGAATGTTCAAATACAACGAACATGCGAAAGAATTACTGAATAAAATGAGGGATAATCTGGCGAGCGTGGAAAGGAAGCTTGCAGCGAAGGAGGCATATTTGGCTGCAAGTGCAGAAATGAAAAATACAGATAGACAAAAATTACTTGCAGAGTGCAGAATGCTGTTGAGAGAAGTAGCGAAGTCGAATCACGAAGCTTCATTGAAAGAGGAGTCGACGATACAAACAATACAAGAGAAGGGAAAGTCTGAAAGTAACAAATAAGTGAATCCTTTCTTGGTAGGATTCTTTATTTCACTTTCCTTCACTTCTATTCACCATTTTTATTTTCTTTGGTAATGAAAGGGAGAAACGTAAACGACAAAAATTTCATTTATCAATCTCGCTAGAGAAAAATAAAAAGCATTACACTAAAGTATGCCCGAATACACAACGAAGACATACTCTAAGACCATTCAATTTACACTTTCGCATCGCATTGAGCCAAACAGGAGACGAGACAATCCATCAAATGCTCTGGAGAGCGGTTGAGTCAAATCATGATTTCTTGCGTTGACGCACGGGATAATAATCAACACAACTCGAACTGAGTAAAATGTCATTGTGAAACCTCTCCTCCCGCAAATGTATGTGCCAAACCCACACCGCATGCAAAACACACGCCAGCAAAAATCAATCATCAATTTCACCCTGCTGCCTCAAAGTACGAACGCGATCTTTAATCTGCACACCAGTTCTGTCTTTCAATTGCACGGCGTAATGTGCTTTGATTGCTGCCCATTTTCCGTCACCGAAGCGCTTCATGCCATTCTTTATTGCTGCATCTTCAATCTCGGTAAATCGTTTCCGCTTCTTCTGACCCTTTGCACTAGTCGGTGAAGCAATAATCTCGCGTGGAGGTGGCGATTTACGCTTCGATGCTTTCTCGGCATCCATGCGCTTGGGAACCGAACTCAACTCCACGCCAGCGTCGTCATCGTCGGCTTCCTCGGATTCGTCCTCGAAGGTGATTTGTTGTCTCGATTTCTTCTTGGCGTAAAGCTTCCCTCTCTTCGGTCCAGCTCTGATCGAGTCACTGTCTTCATCTTCTTCAGTCCGATCTGATCGCTTCTCCTGTTGCTGAGTCACGGCGTTGGCTTTCGCCAAACACTCAGGGAGTGGGTCATTCGTCTTCTCTTTCAGTTTTTCTGTTTGGATCTTCAAGTTCGATGTTGGCGACGGGGGCCCGCCTTCGCTGTCGTCGCCGAATGATTCAATGTCGTCGTTTGCTTCATTTGTAAAAGTCTCTTCAAGATTCGACGGGGCCGCTGGGGACGGAGGGTGATCTGCGTACTTGCCTCCTTGTTCCTCATGCTCATTGCCAATATTTGCTGTCTTAGTTGAATAATTTCTCGCGGCAGGTTTCCGGTCGGAAGAGAGATTGGCTTCATCCCTAATGTGTTCTTCGTGTTCCGAATCCGATTCGAGGTCATTTTCTTTTGGAACTCCGTACTTCAATTTGGATAATACTGGCAACGGCAGCACGAGCTCTGTCCATCGCCGAATAAGTTTCAAGAATTTGGTTTGGAATCTTTCCAAATCAAATTCGCGGGAATATTTCTCAAGTACCTTCTTGATGTCATCCATAGGTCGGAGATGTAGAGCATCGTGGCCACTGGATCTAATTATCAAAAGCTCTTTGAGGACGACTTTGTATACACTGCCTTTTACATTTGAGTCAGGGAAATTCTCTTCGATGGCATCACTTCAAGAGAAAATTGGCGTGGAGAGTGTTTCTGATTAGGGAACGCATTCTTTGTCGTAAATGAAAACAAGGAGGAAAAAGTGGACTCACAGGAAAGATGCGATATTTTCGGGAGGAATAGCCGCCAATTCATTTTCCCCGCCATCGTTTTTGATGGCATTATGCAAATGAGGTCGTATGTAACTCAAGCACATGTTAAATTTCAAGTTATTCATCATATTTTCGAAGTCTTCGTTGAATTCACTCCTCTTCGCAATCGTTTCATCAATAGTAGGATCATTACCTGGAACTAAGTTTTCTTCTTCGTCTACCTCCCTTCCGTTAATATCAATCTCTGATGGAAGAACGATTGCAGAAGCATCCTTCCGCAATAAACTATCCCTCACAGCTTGAAATTGCCCAATAAGCTTGGACCACTTATCACAAGATAAATCAACCAGACAGTCCTGGAGCTTGAAAACGCGTCCCCCAGAGATGTTTTCATCATTTGGCAGTTCGTAGGCATAGCGGGCATTCACCCGGCCGACCATGTTCGCAATTGTGCTGCGATTGTATAGGCGACCCCAGTCGTATTGCGCCCCGATGAGCCTTACCATGATGAACTTTAGAAAAAATATTCGAGAACGGATGTGAGAAAACAGCTCATAAATTCGACGCAAATAGAATTGTCATGCGCCTCCATTAAGCCAAAAGGCAACAACACTTAATTTATTACACGGAAAATGATCAAAACGAGACGCTCACTCTGGTCTTCTCAATCAAAAACGCCCTCCTCGAAACATCGCCAGTCATCAACATTTCATGACTGTATAATTCCAAGGAATCAAAAGCGTATCTCCTCGTATCGAGCGGGTCCAACGCATCGTAATACATTTGACCCAAGGTGACGGGGTCCGGAGCGTCGAGGTGGTCGTCGGTGGGGTCGGAGGTTTGAGAAAGTGGATGGAGGTCCTCCGCAGCGACGGCATCGCCCGATGGGGACTCGTCATGATTATTCCTTGGTTGTTGTCCAACGTATGGGCTCGGCATGGGGGACCTGTGATATTTAGGGTTGTTTTTGTTAGGGCTCGCAAATTAGTAGGGTTAGGGTTGATTGCTAAAATTTTTTTAGAGAATAGAGTGAGTGAATTTGTTGTTCCCATCCGCGAAGCTGTTCCACTCGACCAACCTTTTAAGTATAAAGTACACTAACAAAGTTACCGTACCACCCTAACGAAACGATTATACAATATACAACATCTCTTTCTATCTATGTATCTCTCTGGCACTTGGTTGTTGACTTTCTCCGCTACGGTGTACTTCACTGTGTGACTGGCACCTGACACCTGATAACCTCATCCCTCTCTGGCTATTGTATGATACAATTAGTAATATTTCTATTAAGTACCACAGAGTACAATACCATAGCACTGCAGACACCATTGTACTAGTAGTTCTGCTGGCCACGATACTAAGAAAAAAGGCAAGAAGGGGCTGGAAAGAAGTAACTTCTTTGTTTTTATTTACAAGAAAATGAGGAATACTACTACTGACATACCGACAGTGCACACAATCATGCACCATCATCAACCAAACGAAACCTTGAATAATACCCTGCAAGATGAATCTGATGTGAACAAATCCGAGGAGGCCGTCCTCACGTGCCCACCTCAAACAAATCTTCTGTTGAGTTCGGAAAATTCATCCTCATTTGATTCTTCTTTTGGCAGCATAGAAGAGTCTTCGACTCAACACGATCACGTTTGCGACGAAGCCGCCATAGCCACAACGCATATTCCGTTTCCTTCTACGCCCGCAAACTCAGTGCCTATTTTACCATTGGCAGCTCTGCAAATTAGGTCCTCCCTAGTCCGTCCACTGGTGATTCCTCGAGAAAGCAATATTCCGTTGTCAAACTTGGTAGACAATTCTAGCCGTATCTACTATCCGTTCAGGCTGAAGTGTGGAGTCACCGTCCAAGTCGGAGAACATGTGTTGGACGCAAGTCCCAATTTATTGGACCAGCTGAATCTCGATTTGGTTTGCTGCCTTCATGTTTTGCCAGCGTCTGTGAGATGGCTGGTGAGACGGACAAAAATTTGGGTGAATCGAACGTATGTGTATGAATTCGTCTCTTTAGTTAGCAATGTCTTTTTTCATCATGTTCTCAACTGCAATATTCATTTAATAGCTACTCTTACGGTCCGGTGAATAATCCCAAAACGGTAAACCACACAACTGCGCATCATTTCGCGGGGTGGCTTATGTGGTGAGAAACTTACATGTTCTCCTGCCAAAAAGATTTTCAAAGGTACTCCCCCTTTATTATTTCAATCATCAAAGAATCTAATCTGAGAAATTCGTTAAATGAAATCAGCGTTCGTGACAATCCTCAAAAGCAAGAGTCCATAGAGATTTACAACTCTGTAGAGTATCAAAAAATGAGGCTTCATTACAATGGATGCGGTCTTATTCTACACGAGCTTTGCCACATTATTCATCAGAAAACTCTGCCAGGAGGCTTGAACAACGCAATGGTGGTCGAAATACACAACAAGGCAAACGAAAGTGGTAAATATGCAAAGGTCCTTCGACGTGATTGGGCACTGAAGGAAGTCGATACGGATATGGCTTACTGCATTGTTAATCACAAAGAGTTCTTCGCCGAAATTTCAGTATCCTATCTTGCGGATTTTTATCACGATGTGGATGGAGCGGGGACCACTGATATGGCCAAATGTTCTCCGCCGTTTGTTGCACCCGCCGTAGTGGAACGTATACGACAAAAGGCACTGGAAGAGCAACCACAGATGCAGAATAAAGAGTGCCGGCCGATAATTCCCAATGGCAAATACAGAGTGATCCCGAGGACTGACAACATGGTACTTCCACACTGTAACAAATTTTTCCCTTTTACAAAAGGGCAACTTCGACGGTATGATCCACGGGTGTTCAAATGTTTCATGAGGCTCTGGCAATACATCGAATGTTGGGAGGACGACGAAAGAAAGAAATGCGGTAGGTGTGGTAGCTTTGATTGGTGTTAGATGGGTCTCTATCTCGTACATGAATTATTTAATTTTTTCATTACCTTTGGTTTCAAACTTTATCACAAGCACATGTGATGTTTCATTTGTTACTAGTGTTAATATCAAATTCGCTTCGAAAACAATGGCAGATTTTGAGCTGAAACCTATGATCTGTTTATGTAATTTTGACACACAGAGGAGTTCACGAATCGACTTTTCAGCCTGGGATGATTGTGACGATGACCTCAACTTTCTGCAAAAGCAAGCCTGTTCGCAATACTGCCTAACACCATCACAAACTTTTGACACAGCTGCCAACAAGCTGCTCAGACAAAAAAGGATTTACTTTACGAATTTGTACATTTTTTTTTGCAGTAATTATAGCTAGGTTTTTTAAGAAAATGCTATGCCCAAATTTCATTTTTGTCAGTGATTCTTTTCAAAGGTTTGAAGCAGGCTGAAATTGTTGGATCTGTTTCTCAAAAAACCAAAGATAAAGATTGATGAATCCATTTTCATGATTCTGATCTATCAAAAAATAGATCTATGGGCAAAGCGTGATCCATTTTTCACAAATATTATTATGTAGTTCTACTTGACACTCTGCCATATAAAACAGTGCAACACTGTCACAAAAACATTTTAAATTTGACTACAAACCATGATAATAACATTAGTCATGGTATATTATCAATTATTGCAATCCAAATATTGGGGGCTAAGAATTTTTGCCACTCTTAACAAAGCCACTTCCCTAACAACACCTCTGCATAATACTGACATTGTTACTTCCTCATTGTAAGCATATGTTTCAATAATTAATCATGCACTTCAAGATTCCCAGTGATTACCAACATCATTAAGACGTATGTCAAGGGGGCAAGGTGCAGATTTTAGCAGAAACGAAATGTTGTTTTCTTCTGAGCTATACCCAAGCCAGTTCTGTTCCAATTAATGGAACGCCCCAATCAAGAAAATATATTGTGTTCAGGATTGTTTCTTTTACAATCAGGTGAAACCTATAACAAGCAGAAAATAGTTGATGAGATTTTTAATCTGTATATCACCTGGACTAGGCTCTCTTTGAATAGTTGTATTTCTCCATTCTTGTAACCTCTGTGAAGAAATTTGTTACAGTTGAAATTCCCTACAAAATCAAATGAGGGGAGAAGTATTCAGTTGTCTTGAATAGACATGTTCATCAAGGAATTTTGGGGGTCTCAAGCAATTAAACTTTCAGATCAATTAGTTTTTAGTATTTCAAGATAAAAATTGAATAATTCTTTGGATTGAAGGCCATGAAACATGCATGTCAATGCTCCTGCATGAGTGTAGTTTCAGTGTCAAATTTTGTTGAGGAGCTGCTTGTCTTGATAACCATTATAGGGACTCTAGTTTTTGAACAATATCCCCTCTGAACAAACTTGAATTGCAAATAATATACACTTCCTTGCATTCCATCTTAACTTTTTTGTGGTTCAGACAACTCCTGATCACATCCTGAATCTTGCCTCTATTATTTCTCATGTTATCCTTTATGTTCAAACATCAAGCGCAAGCCTCAATACTTCTTCTCTAAATGAACTTTCTCTTATTTAGAAATAATCACAAAAATGTGGGAAAAATATGTAATATGACATGACTTAACATTATGCAAACCCTACTAGTATTTATGTTGTTTTACAAAAAAGGGGAATTGATTCAAAACAAGAACAAGCCAACATTTTTGTATGATTAATTTATTGTTGGCATTGATTTATCCCAAATGTAGAGAGATGCTCTGATATCAAGTGGGCATATGAAAGAATACTTTCCAAAAACCAAAAACTTTTGCCAATAATTATAATTGAAATAATACCTTCATAATTAACAAACTTGCATAAAATCAATTTCACTTGGTAGAAAACTGTGGTAGTTTTTGTTTGGGGGGAATTTTGTGGATGTGGCATGGTTAACAAAGCAAATTTGTGAAGTGATGTGAGCATTCCTGCAACTTCACATGGCTAGCTCAATTCAAAAATTGCTGGATGGTGCTATATTTGACATAGACAAATATGTTAAAATTTTGTTTATTGTACCTTTTTGCAAATATCCAAAAAGAAAGCATCAAATCTCACTGCAACTTAGGACAGCAAGATTGCCACCAGCCAAAATCCATAAACATTACTTTTCATTCTCACTCTTTCTATGCCATTGAGCAAAGCCATCATGTTGTCTTCTCACTTCAAATTGTCAGCACCTACTCTCAGCTAACAATGTGGGGATCCATTTTATCTTCTGTCCCATCTTAGTCTTCTAGATTGTTGTTATTTGATGAAAATGGAGACTCATAATGATGCAGATTCTTGTAACACAAAAATAAAAATATCTCAGGCTGTAGTTTTATTTGAAAAATGATAACAACATTATCATATTTATTTAGAGGATTATTAAAAACAATTTGACGGAAGAACTCTTGTTTGTAGTTTTACAGTCAAATAAACAGTGACATTTGCTGTGGTGGAGATTGGAGATGCCTTTTTGAGTTGTAGAAAAGGTTGTGAGATGCAACATACAGAAGAAAACATATTTGGAAGAAAACTTAGACACTACTTAAATACTATTTTTGAAAAGTTATTCTTAGAGCTTTGGAGCATGCTAAATCATGATGAAATTGGCTTTGTGACTTTGCACATTCAGGCAATGAACTTGATATTGGCCATATTGGCATGCCCTCTTCCACTGTTTTAGATGTTATTTATGTCTGAATATCAAACCAAAACCAATCAAACATCAGCAAATATTTTAGATATCCCAACTGGATCAGTGTCTGTATCAGATACCATAGAGGTTATTAATGATTACAATGAATGGACTGATTTGTGATGGGGATGCTACCGTATTCTAGATTAACACAAAAATGAGATGAGTAAAGAACATTCTGTCTTTACAAGAAGATGCAAAAGTATCCATTCCACTACAGAGCCTCAATGTGTCAAGTTAAGTCTTTTGCAGTTTCGGCCAGCAGTATTTGAAAGGTGGAATGCCTTTTGGCTTTTGGAAATGTTTGTAAGTTAAAAAAATAAAACAAAACTTAATAGGTATAATTTTTCATTTCTTTATCTTTTCTACTTATAAAATCAGGATAAATTTTGGTTTTGTGACTTTTCACATTGAGACATTAGACTTGCAATATTGATTACATTCTGCCAAGCCCCTACACTTATTTTACATGTTACTAATGTCTGAAAAAGCTCATCATTCAAACAAAAACTATTCAAACATCAGCGAATTTCTTAGATGTTCCAACTAGATCTGTATCAAGGCCAGGTGCCAGCAACAGAAAAATATCTTCACAAAATTTAGAGTTTTTGTCTAATTTCTTGGGTTGAATGTTTGGCATTGACTCAGCCTAGTTTTTAAAGCCTTGGATGTAAGGACAACACCCACAAGACAAAAATCCAGAAGCCTTTGTTGGTGGTACATGATCCCTCCATGGTCAACTTCAGTCAATTCTATCTGTTCATATCATACTAAAAGGCAATAGCAGCATCAATAGTTGATTCTCTTGTAAATAATGCATTTATGGGTTCTTTTTTAAAAGATGTAACTGTTCCATCAGCGGCAGCATCACAAATTGATACTATTCAATTGGAAGTGGCATCATTAAATATGTTAGATGTTGTATCATTCCATGTGTTATACCCTTGTGTGAGTCCTTTTGCAATTGTTTCCTCAGCAACGTTGAATACCTTCACAGATATTATAGCTATGACCATCAAACAACAAAATCAATGAACTCAAATAATGGCACAAGATGAGACTCCATTGTAAATTGCTTGTCAAGGGAAAATTGGACCTGATGAAAAAGGGGAGAAATCTTTTTGAAAATTTGAATACATCAAAAATACTAATGTCCACAATTCTTCCAATTAGAAGTATATTTTGGATGGGACTGCCCATATGGATTGGTTAGACCTGTAAGCACAAATGATGTTGCAGTGAAAAGTATAGATGAAGGAAAGTGGTTGTGTGTGAGGACAAAATAGGATGATAAAAGTCCAGTTAACAATGGAGAGAGCAATGCAAAACTGTCAGCAGAATCAGATACAACTTCGACACATGAAAAGGAAGGGAAATAAAAGTTGAAAATCCATAAAGGTAAAAATAATTACACAGCAACGAAAAAAGGTCGTTATACGTATACCATGATGCCATATACCAGTCGTATACCAGTCAAAATCGGTCATTTTTAGTCATATACCGAAACAAATACC